>PITA01014708.1:11963-52727 GCA_004023965.1 Spilogale gracilis
CACTCTAAGATACCACCTTACACCAGTCAGAATGGCCAAAATTAACAAGACAGAAAACAACAAGTGTTGGAGAGGCTGCGGAGAAAGGGGAACCCTCTTACACTGTTGGTGGGAATGTAAACTGGTGCAGCCGCTTTGGAAAACAGTGTGGAGATTCCTTTAAAAATTAAAGATAGAGCTACCCTATGACCCTGCAATTTCTCTACTGGGCATTTACCCCAAAGATACGGATGTAGTGAAAAGAAGGGCCATATGCACCCCAATGTTCATCGCAGCAATGGCGACAATCGCCAAACTGTGCAAAGAGCCAAGGTGCCCATCAACAGATGAATGGATAAAGAAGATGTGGTACATATATACAATGGAATACTATGCCTCCGTCAGAAAGGATGAATATCCAACTTTTGTAGCAACATGGACTGGACTGGAAGAGATTACGCTGAGTGAAATAAGCCAAGAAGAGAAAGTCAAGTATCGCATGGTCTCACTTACTTGCGGTGCATGAGAGGCAAACTGGAGGACAGTGGCAGAAGGAAAGCAAATGGGAACTAGGGTAATCTAGGGAGGGAAACGAAATAACAGAGACTTTGAACACAGAAACAAACTGAGGGACTTGGAGGGAGGGGGGTGGAGGGATGGGAGAGCCTGGTGGTGGGTACTGGGGACACCTAAAGCATGGAGCACTGGGTGTGGGGAATGGGGAATGAATCTTGAAACACTGGAAAAAAAATTTTTAGTAGCAATAAAAAAAAATAAATAAATAAAATTAAAAAAAAAAGAATATGTGTTTCATTTCACCCTCTCTTCACCACCACTTGTTATAGTCCTAATATTTCATTTTTATTTTCCGGTATAAAATGTATTTTCATTACAATATTTTCACTTTTCTCATGTGATTGATCATGCTTTCAGAAGATAATTGGCTATTTACGTGTCTTTATGAAAGTGTTTCACCATACCAGAGAGGGGCAGATATGATCAGCCTAAGTAAAATAGCTCCAGGCTGTTCAAAAATTTCATATTCCAATAGTCTTTTAAAAAACAAAGCTTGGGTGGGGGGGAAGACAAGATGGCAGAGTAGGAGACCTAGGTATCAACGGGTCCCAGGAGTTCAGCTAGATGGTTATCAAACCAGTTGGAACACCTACAGACTCAACAGGAGAATGAAGAGTAGCAATTCTAGGAACAGAAAAGTGACCACTTTCTGGAAGGTAGGACATGTGGGGAAGTGAATCAGAGTCGCCATTTGGAAAGACAGACCTCAGGGGGAGGGGCTGCCTCCCAGCCAGCAGTAGAGCAGCAGAGCACAAAATTGGAACTCTTAGAAGTCTGCTCCATGGAGGGACATTGCTCCAGTGGCTAAGTGGGGGGTAGACCCTGGCTGGGACAAGACCTGCAGGGTCACAGAAGAGCCCAAGGTGCCTGAGAGTGGCAAAGCTCTAGGTACTGGATCAGGGAGGCCGGCTGCAGAGATGGAGCCAAAGAAGGGGCTCTCAGTTTGGGCTTACCTTAAACCATGATCCAAGGTGCCGTGAGGCCACTCCTCTTCAAGCAGAGACCCCACAGGTGGCAGATCTGTGAGGACCCCCTCCTTCCTCCAGTGGGAGGAATGGATTGGGAGTGCACTGCAGGAATCTGCTGGATTTGGAGACTCCAAACAGGGCCAGGTGCCAGAGATAGAAATGCCTGTCACAAATCTGGTGATCATGGAGTACAGTAGGAAACCAGGGAGACAGGCGTGATTGACTGATTTTCTCTGAGGGTGCATTCAGGAGTAGGGGCCCAAGCTCTCAGCCCACAGAGACCGGGAAGCCGCCATCTTCATTCCCATCCTCCAAAGCTGTACGGAGAGCGTTCAGGGAACAAAAGCTACAGAGAGTGAACCTGAGCAGATTGCTTAGCCTGGTCCCTGGGAAGGGTGGGGCAGTTCCAACTCCTGCAAAGACATTTGAGAATCGCTGCCACAGGCCCCTCCCCAGAAGATCAGCAAGCACTCCAGCCAAGACCAAGTTCACTGATCAGTAAGAACTGCGGAACTTCAAAGCTAAGGGAATGCATCATGTAGAATTCATGGCTTTTCCCTATGATTCTTTAGTCTTTAAAGGTTAAAAATTTTCTTAAATTTATTTTTTTCTTATTCTATTTTTATTTTTTCCTATTTTAACATTTTAACTATTTATCTTATTAATACCTTTTTTAAAAAAATATATTTTTCAATAATCCTTGTTTTATTCATATTCTATCCCTTCATTGTATTTAAGTTTATTTTTTGTATGCATATAGGCTTTTCTTTCTTTAAAACTTTAGGATACAGTTTCTTCTAATAGATAAAAATATACCTTAAATCTGTGGGGAATGGGCAATGAATCTTGGAACACTGAAAAAAAAATTTTTTTAAATAGAAAAAAAAAAAAAAAATATATATATATATATACCCTAAATCTAGTGCATGGCTTTGTTCTAGTCTCCAGCTTAATCACATTCTTTCTTTTTTTTTTCTTTTTTCAACCAACTTCTTATCTTATTAATTCCTTCTTTAGAATCTTTTTTTAAATTTTCATCTTTACAGTCATATTACATCCCTTTATCATGTATACCCTCATTTTTGTACATATATAAGTTTATCTTTCTTTAAAATTTTGGGTCTCAGTTTCTTCTAAAACACCAAAATATACCCACATTCAAGTGATTGGCTCTGTTCTACTCACGAATCTAATCATATATAGAGAGAGACAAATAGATATAAATATATGTAGATAGAGATATAGATTTTTCTTTCCTTCCTTCTCCCCCCAGTTTTGGGTCTCTTCTGATTTGGTTAATGTATATTTTTCTGCGTTCATTGCTACACTTTTAGTATTTTGTTCTCTCATTCATCTATTCTTATCTGGATAAAATTACAAGACAGAAAAACTCTTCTTGGTGCAGTGGGTTAAAGCCTCTGCTTTCAGCTCAGGCCATGATCTCAGGGTGCTTGGATCGAAGCCTGCACCAGGCTCTCTGCTCAACAGGGAGTCTGTTTCCTCCACTCTCTCTGCCTGCCTCTCTGACTACTTGTGCTCTCCCTCTCTGTCAAATAAATAAATAAAATCTTAAAAAAAAAAAAAGACATTTATCACCAAAAAAAAATCCTCCAAAACATACATTTATTTAAAAAAAAAAAAAAACTCTTCTCAAGAAAAAAAAAAGAACAAAAAACAAGAGGCAGTACTGATGGCTAGCTATGGACCTAATCATAGGGACATCAGTAATATGTCAGAACTAGAGTTCAGAATGATGATTATCAAGGTGCTAGCTGGATTCAATAAAAGCATGGAAGATATTAGAGAATCCCTTTCAGGAGAAATAAAATCCATTCTGGAGAAATAAAAGAACTAAAATCTAACCAAGTTGAAATCAAAACAGCTATTAATAAGGTACAGTCAAAATGGAGGCTTTTACTACTAGGATAAATAAGGAGAAGAGAGTTAGTAATCTAGAAGACCAAATAATGGAAAATAAAGAAACTAAGAAAAAGAGAGACAAACAACTATGGACCATAATGAGAGAATTCAAAAGATAAGTGATACCCTAAGATGAAACAATATTAGAGTAATTAGAATCCCAGAAGAATAAGAAAGAGGGAGGGGGCAGAAGGTATATTAGAGCAATTATAGCACAGAATTTCCCTAATTTGGCAAAGGGAACAAACATTAAAATCCAGGAGTCACAGAGAACCTCCTCAAAATCAATAAAAATAGATACACACCCTATCATCTAATAGTAAAACTTACAAGTCTCAGTGAGAAAGAGAAAATCCTGAAAGCAGCTCAGGAGAAAAGGTCTGTAACCTACAATGGCACAAATACTAGACTGGCCACAAACCTATCCACAGAGATGGAATAGGCCAGAAAGGACTGGCAAGATGTATTCAGAGCACCAAATGAGGAAAATATGCAGCTAACAATACTATATCAAGCTAGGTTATCATTGAAAATAGAAGGAGAAATAAAAAAATCTTCCAGAACAAACAAAAACTAAAAGAATTTGCAAACACCCAACCAGCCCTAAAGGATATATTAAAAGGGGTCCTCTAAGCAAAGATAAAGCCTAAAAATAACAGACCAGAAAGGAACAGACACAATAGACAGTAGCAGTCACCTTACAGGCAATACAATGGCACTAAATTCATATCTTTCATTAGTTACCCTGAATGTAAATGGGCTAAATGCCCCAATCAAAAGACACATGGTATCCGGATGGGAAAAAAAACCCCAAGATATCCTATCTCCAAAAAACTCATTTTAGACCCAAAGAATCTCCAGATTTAATGTGAGGGGGTGGAAAACAATTTACCATGTAAATGGACACCAAAAGAAAGCTGGGATGGTAAACCTTATGTCAGACAAATTATATTTTAAGCCAAAGACTATAATAAGAGATGAGGAAAGAAATTATATCATGCTTAAAAGGTCTGTCCAATAAGAACATCTAAAAATTTGAAAGCAGCCAATTATATAAAACAATTAATAACTAAATCAAAGAAACAAAACAATAATCATACAATAATAGTATGGGACACTAATAACCTCCCCCCATTGAATTGGACAAATTATCTAAGCAAAAGATCAACAAGGAAATAAAGGATGTAAATGACACACTGGACCAGACAGACATCACAGATATATTCAGAACATTCCATCCCAAAACAACAGAATACACATTCTTCTCTAGGGCACATGGAACATCCTCCAGAATAGATAACATCCTGGGTCACAAATTAGGTCTCAACTGGTACCAAAAGATTAGCATAATTCCCTGTATATTTTTAGACCACAATACTTTCAAACTAGAACTTAACCACAAGAGGAAAGTTGGAAAGAACTCAAACACATGGACACTAAAGAGTATCCTACTAAAGAATGAATGGGTCAAGCAGGAAATTAAAGAAGAATTTTAAAAATTCATGGAAACAAATGAAAATGAAAACATAACTGTTCAAAATCTTTGGGACACAGCAAAGGTAGTCCTGAGAGGAAAGGATAGAGCAATACAAGCCTTTCTCAAGAAACAAGAAAGGTCTCAAGTACACAACCTAGCCCTACACCTAAAGGAGGGGGAGAAAGAACAGCAAAGAAAGACTAAACCCAGCAGGAGAAGAGAAATAATAAAGATCAGAGCAGAAATCAATGAAATCGACACCAAAAGAACAGTAGAACAAATCAATGAAACTAGGAGCTGGTTCTTTGAAAGAATTAACAAGATTGATAAACCCCTGGCCAGACTTACCAAAAAGAAGAGAAAGGACCCAAATTAATATAATCATGAATGAAAGAGGAGAGATCACAACCAACCCCAAAGAAATACAAACAATTATTAGAACATATTATGAGCAGCTATACACCAGCAAATTTGACAATCTGGAAGAAATGGATGCATTCCTAGAGACACAAACTACTAAAACTGAACCAGGAATAAGTAGACAACCTGAACAGACACATAACCAGTAATGTGATTGAAGCAGTCATCAAAAATCTCCCAACAAACAAGAACCCAGGGCCAGACGGCTTTCTAGGGAAATTCTACCAAACATTTAAAGAATTAACACCTATTCTCCTGAAACTGTTCCAAAAAATAAAATGGAAGGAAAACTTCAAAACTCATTTCATAAGACCAGCATTACCTTGATCCAAAAACCAAACAAAGACCACATCAAAAAAGAGAATTATAGACCAATATTCTTGATGAACACAAATGCAAAAATTCTCACCAAAATACTAGCCAATAGGATCCAACAGTACATTAAAAGGATTCATCACGACCAAGTTGGATTTATTTCTGGCCCACAAGGTTGGCTTAACATCTGCAAATCAATCTATGTGATGCAATACATTAGTAAAACAAACAACAAGAACCATATGATCCTCTCAATAGATGCTGAAAAGGCATTTGACGAAGTACAGCATCCTTTCTTGATCGAAAATCTTCACAGTGTAGGGAATGAGGGTACATACCTCAATATCATAAAAGCCATCTATGAAAAACCCACAGTGAATATCATTCTCAATGGGGAAAAACTGAGAGCTTTTCCCCTAAGGTCAGGAACACAGCAGGGCTGTCCACTATCACCACTGCTATTCAACATAGTACTAGAAGTCCGAGCCTTAGCAATCAGATAACAAAAAGAAATAAAAGGCATCCAAATCAGCAAAGAAGAAGTCAAACTCTCACTCTTTGCAGATGATATGACACTTTATGTGGAAAACCCAAAAGACTCCACTCCAAAACTGTTAGGACTCATATATAAAGAAACAGCTACAAATTAGAAAACTACTTTTTTGTTAAACCTGAATTTATTATTCCTCTAAGGAATTTTAATGACTACTATGTAGATCATGTATTATTCTGTCATTTTCATATGCCATATCTGTTCATTTAAGGAGCTAAATACAAAGTCACTTGGAACAATAAGAAAAATACAACAAATCTCTAAAAACATGAAAACCTGTAAAACCATGCCTGGAAAGGAAACTCCTTTTCTTAGATGGGCTTTGGATGGACTGATATTTGGACATGGGGGCCTTTGGGGGGTAATTAAGTTTAGATGAGGTCATGAGGGTAGTGCTCTCATAATAGAATTAATGCTCATAGAAGAAGAAGAGCGCCCTCTGTGTGTCTTTCCATGTGTAGCTACCAAGGAAAGGGCACATAAAGACAAAACCCAAAGACAGTCATCTGCAAACCAGAAAGAAGGCTCTTACCAGACACTGCATTGGCTGGCACCTTGATTTTGGATTTCTGAGCCTCTAGAACTGTGAGAAATAATGCTTGTCATATCAGCCACCCAGTGTATGATATTCTGTTACAGCAGCCAAGGTGCCTAAGACATCATGTTATACAAAGGCAGGAGAAACATGCAGTTACTAATATATATGGTTAGATACATAGAGACACTTACACACACATAGGAAAATAAACATCCCAACTATCTGAAGGGAAGAGGTAAGTCAATAATTTTATATTTTTTAAAATTGAAAGAATAAACAAAATCATATACATAGGATGAACACTGGGGGGAAAAAAGGAGTTGGCATAAATCTAATCAGTCATATCAACACAGAGAGGTGCAGGTTGGTTTTTGAGTGCAAGGTAAATAAGTACACTGAGGTACAGTACTAATCACATTTGTTCTAACATTGACCTTATAATAATTAAAAATTGATGCTTGCAACATAATACAGCTGTGCAATCATATTTAAGCCTAATCATTTCATAGAGAGAGGAAAGTTGTACAAAAAGGTCAAAAACACTTTAATTTCATGACAGTAAATTTACTCTTTATTCCCAAAGTGAAAATGTCTAATTTCTAAAAGAGCAAACCAATAATTACTTATTATAAAGCTATTTTAGTCAATACTTAATTTCTCTATATTGATTAGTGTTTAGACATTTAAAATGTACCCTACAGCAAGAATATGTGTTTACAATACTATTCTCTCTACTGATGTTTGTAAGTATTACAGATATCGATTTAAGACATCTCAAAAATGCCAAACCTAATAGAATCATATGAAATGGGGCTTGACTCTTTTAAAACTGGAATTTAATTTTTAAATGTTTGAATAACGGTGTCCTTAAAGGTCTCTGTGTCATGATCACTGTTTCTGCCATTACATATTTTAATGAGTACTCGATTAAGCTGTGCATTATAAATTCCGCCCCTCTCCCAAAAGTAATAGAGAAAGAAAATATAAAAATAATCAACTCTAGCACTCACAACTGGAACGAAATGTTTTCTCTTTATTTTATGTACTTCTGATTATAAAATAAGGACTGGGATATTATTCCCCCCCTTAACTTGCATTCTGTGTAACTTAGAGCTCTTTGCAATAAAACGAAATGATGCTTCATCAGGATGTTACTGGGAGTACCAAGACAATTTACAAACTTTCTATCATTAAGTCTGAGAACATCACTGTGAGGCAGGTATTAATATAACACTTCTCTCCTGAGGAGTTCAATGCACTTTACATAACTTTACTTTATTAACTCTTCCTTGAGCTGGGCAAAAGTCTAAGTACAATACCTCGCCAATGTATCGCATATTCAATGATTGCATAAAAAGAGAAAAGACTCTATCCAGCCACAAACTTTAAGTTTGCTTTTACTTCTGATCAGAAGTTATGACTAAAGACAAGGCTGATAGGTTTTACTCAATATATTTGGCTTCTTTTAATACTGATTTTTAACAGGTTTCAATTTCATAAATGTGAAGTCAGAATTAAACACCTAAAAGAGTACTGATTCTATTAATTCTTAAGCAGCAATTGTTTCTGAAGATGGAAGAAATTCAAGGGTAACAATCAACTTTTTCCTCCATTAAAATACACCAGAAATTACAAAAGCATAATATGGTCTTGTGGACAGGCATCACAACATCTTCAAGTAAGACTATGCCTTTCTTAGCAAAAGTGGGACAGTGCAGAAATGGAGACAGCCAGGAGAGAGAAACAAAGTGAGGGGAATAGAAACACTTAATAACATGTAACAGGGCTTACCAAGTGTCAGCCACTACTTCAAGAAACCCACATGTATTAATTCATTTCATACTCAGAACAATTCCCTAACGCAGGTAATATTATCCCCACTGGATAGATAAGGAACTGAGGCGCAGAGCTGAGCTTGCCCCAGGTCACAAAGCTACTAAGTAGCAGAGCTGGGCTACAACCCAGAAGATATGATTCCAGAGCCCAGATTCTTAGCCAGTTTTCTAGAAAGAAAGAAAGCTATTCTGAGAGGCCTCAATCCATGACACACCTTATCCTAAAGTTCCAGGTCCACAAGCTCTTCCATCCAATTGCAACATTTCCTGCCTCTCAGTCAATCTTGCAATCAACAGAGAACTATTGTTCAAGTTTGTGTATTCTGATTTCAGTATATGACACTAGTATTCAAAAGAGGGTCACAAGGAGGTGGTATAGTGTAATATTTTATAATTTATATATTAATAATATATATCATATATAATATATACTATACTATATATACTATATATATACTATATATTATATTTTATATATTAGTAATATATTACTATAATATAGATTATATTATGTATTATATATTATACATTACATACTATGTTATATATATAACATATATAGTATCATACTTTAACAGGCTGCCATTAGGCAAGTTGATTCCATCCAGGCTTCATAAATTAGAGATAACATAACTTACTTCCTGATGCTGTAGTCAGAATTAAATCAGTTAATATTAAGTGTTTAACACAGGGGCTCATGTGTAGTAGGCTGTCAATAAGTGGTTGCTATTACAGTAAGTTAATATAAAATTAAGTGAGCCATTCTTGAAACTCTGAAATTCAGAATTAACAGTGAATTTAGCACATCATAATACTGGTGAAAAACTATATGTAATTGACTCTTTACCAAATATATGTTCTAGGTATTATGCATGATCTTATTTAATCCTCAGAATAAACCTAGAATTGAAGTGTGGTTATACCTACTTTTAGACAGGAAAATAAGCTTAGAGACTTTACTTACCCACTATTTGGCCAATAGTAAAATCAATAAATTACCTAGATGTTTCCCACAAAACGGATGAAAACCAGTAAGCAGGGAGATTATGTGGAAAACTCTTCTGTCTCAAAATATAATGAACCTGAAAAGGTTTCTGGACTAAAGTTCACCCTGTTTAGCTTTGCTATAATTAAAGATGCACCCAGAGAATAGTTAGAACAGAGATGCCAAAGAGGAAAAATACTGCCCTAAAATATATCCTCATGCCCAACACATCCCACGTGCTTCTGCTCCTTCCATCAGAGCCAAGGAAAAGAGCAGGGTCAACGTTAGGTAGGAGCTTTCTGAGGGGACAGTGTTAGAGGGAGGCAGGCAAGAACTCTGCACTCAAGGGCTGCAGTTCCAGCCAAAGAGAAGTAAGACTGCAATACTGTAAAGCAGATTTGCCTCGAATTAGCCTCACCTGCATCCAGACATCCTGTAGAGGTCTGGTTTTGGTCTATTCATAGAAACCTGTGGAAAAAGATAAAATACTTTATATTAGTCTTTCTCTGACTTCCCTGAACCTTAACCTAACCTTATTCCCTAAATTGGAAACATTTTAGTTATGCAAAACAAAAATACCTCCTGCTGAATTAGGACAGTGTTTCCTCTTTCTCTCTCTCTCTTTTTTTTTCTTTTTAAAGATTTTATTTATTTGACAGAGAGAAACACAGCCAGAGAGGGAACACAAGCAGGGGGAGTGAGAGAGGGAGAAGCAGGCTTCCCGCCGAGCAGGGAGCCCGATGCGGGACTCGATCCCAGGTCTCCGGGATCATGACCTGAGCCGAAGGCAGTCGCCCAACCAACTGAGCCACCCAGGCACCCCACTCTTTCTCTCTTAATGCAAAAATAATAATAATAATAATGCAAAGGTTTTGTCATTTCCTTAATATCTACTATAGATAGAAAATTACTTATCATTCTCATTTAAAGAGTATGGTTCAGACCTGATTAAAATATATACTTTATTTCTACAATGACTGAAAAAAAAAGCTTTAAGTGAAAGAATGGAACTTCACCTTTCACTGGCTAACATAAAGCCAATATGGAGTATGAGGCAGATATAAAGTAATCATATATAAAAAGAGTCACAAGCACAATGATATAGGGTTCTCTTACACAGGTGTGGAAAAAAGTGAAAAACAATCAACCTATATGTCAACAAGAAATATAATTTAAAATTTACCCATATTATCTCAAGAACTCTAAGAGCTTGTATTCCATTATCCATTATTAGTATGAAACCTAACAATTTCTTCCATGTTTAGAATATATGACCTTTCTTGAAAATTCATTAAAACTTTTAATAATCATCATAGGAAAATAAACCTTTTCTTACCTAACTTCAATCACTTATATAACATGACTGAAACACCTAGCATGATGCTGACTACATACAAGGTACTCCATAAAGCCTTGTTGATGGTAAGGTGATTTCAGTCTATTTCCCTTTTCTCTGACCTCAGGGGAGACAGGAGAAATGCTTAGAAACATTGGCACATGGTTAGATATAAGAGGAAGTTGAGAAAGGACATATGCACAGAAAAAGTGAGGAAAACAATGTGGAATGAC
Organism: Spilogale gracilis; assembly: GCA_004023965.1. Lineage (NCBI taxonomy): Eukaryota > Metazoa > Chordata > Mammalia > Carnivora > Mephitidae > Spilogale > Spilogale gracilis. Next base: position 23,099 of record PITA01014708.1, read on the forward strand.
TCATTGTGCACTAGTACAGTATGATCTATTTTGGGAGACACAGCCAGCCGCCAACAAAATACGCACTGCAAAACAAAACTTGGCTAAAGCATGCACTCAGAAAATCAACTGCTTCACTGCTTTCCCACTCGATTCTATGGAAATCTCTTTTTAACCCTGACCTCTCCCAGAATTCCTATTCCACTGGGATGGTAAGATGGGATATTCTTTCTCCATGATTCACTGTGTCTTTCCTCCATGGCTTTGCTGCTAGTATGGAAGGCATCTTTGGTGAGACTTAGTGAAGAGAACCATTGTGGGTTGCCATAGTGACTCACTGACATTTTAGTAGGAGTGGTAATCAAAATTAACAATGAAAAATGTTTACATGTCTTACAGATTCTTTAGGTTTTTTAATCTAACAACATATAGGAAGACCTGACAACACTCATGCTAGAAGAAGTTAGAAAATCCTGAGGGAAGAGGTAGAGGAATCAATGGAAAAACTGAAGTAGGCGATTGGTTAACAGCAGGACTCTGGTAATGTAATGGAATTGCCTGTTATCTCCTGCAATAAAAGATCCAACAAAGGGATTAAATTTGGATACCCTGGAAGCGCCTCAAACTTAAAATTTCTAAAATTAAACTTCCCCAAGAACCAGTTTCTGCTGACTTCCTTGTTTGTTAAGGGTACACTTGTTCTCTCAGGCTCCAAACATGAGTCATCCTGCCTCATTCCTCACCCACCCCCACCATATCTAATTAAACACCAATTTTGGTCTGTTTTTCTCCTCAGCACTTTTTTGCAACTTTCTGCTGCTTTCTTTTCCCATTGCTTCATCTCTAATTTGGTTTTGACCTCACACCTGTCTTCCTGACTAGAGCCCCTCCACTATGCCAGACAATCTATCGGGCAGGTGGCTTTAGCTTTGAGTGTGAGATCTGCCTTGATTAGGGCACTATTTTTAACCGAAATATTCTGGATTCCCTCTTGTCTGCTGTACACATACTCCAAGCTCCTTCCAAATGCACCCCAAACTGCCTTTCAGTCTTACTCCTGGCTTCCTGGACACCAGCCATGCTGGCTAGAATCCTGCTCTCGACTGCACTCTCCGGCGTCAACTTCCCACTATTGCCTTTTCCAGTAATAGAGTCTCCCCAGCCCTAGTGCATTCCAACCACACACACAAACACACTCTTGTTTTGGTGTCAGTTCAGATAACCTCCACTCCTTTAAGACTTGTTTCACCTCTTCACAGATCCCCCATCAGAAGTTTTTCCTGTTCTAGAGCCTTCAGTTGCCTCCATTTTACAGCAAAACATATTGCTTCATAATAAACTTATTATTTTTATTCAAGAATCTTAGTTTCCCCATGATGCTCTCTGCCCTTGAAAGAAAGAACCATGTCTTACTTCTTATATCCGTTAGTGCATGGCAAGCTGCCCCTCACACACTGAGTGTTCAGGAGGTTTTTTATGTGAACAAATGCAGAAACAAAACGACTCTTCCAGATGAAGAGTCAAATAGTGCTTTTCAAGCTTTAGAGTGCTACAGAAATACCTGCGATGTTATTCAGATATCCTGATGCAAAAGATCTGATTCAAGAACCAAGAATGAAATTTAAAGTAAAATTCCTTTCGTTTCTACAGAAAAAAGGTGCTACCAATGCAATTCATAGTCTGAGATGTTGATATAGATCCCACAATATTATTCTTACAAAGCTTTAAAAAACTGCACACCTCAACTTGGCAAAATAATTGATGTTCAACAATAATAAACATAGCTATCATTTAGAGTTAATTTATTCTTATTCTAAGAATCATTTATTAGGTCAAATAAATCAAGCAGGACTAAACTATCAATATTTCATTTGATAGTGTCTACTAAAAAATTTCCATTCCAAGCAAAAAATTGTTACAAAATAGTTCCTATAACGCACTATCCAAAAGTGCACAAAAATAACAATCTCTTTCCTTACAAAAGGTTTTTGGTTTGCTACAAAAATTGTTGTTTCCCCAAAATTTAAAAAAAAAAAAGTGACCTTAAGATTGTATGATAGTAGGGGCTCCTGGGTGGCTCAGTCAGTTAAGCAACTGCTTTCAGCTCAGGTCATGATCCCAGGGTCCTGGAAAGGAGACCATGTCAGGGCTCCACAGGGAGCCTGCTTCTCCCTCTTACCCCTGTTCATGCTCTCTCTCACTATTGCTCTCTCTTTCAAATGAATAAAATCTTAAAAAAAAGAAAAAAGATTGTACATGGTAGATGATAGAAAGCAAAAAAAAAAAATGATTTTCCCTCTCTGTATAATAGTGTGGCCTCTGCAACCATTTCTCATCTGTATCATATTTACTTGCACCTTGGAACTCCACCGCACCGTCTGTGTGCCTTAGCCTAGTTTGAGTTCTTGGAGCATTCACAGGTTCTTAGGGAAGACACATGGACACTTGTCCATGCAGGAGAATACGTAAACATAGAGAAAAATGGAATTTTTCTTAAGTCCATAAATTCAGAAAAACTTTCTTTTCCATAGAATTTTAGGGATGGACAATATAAATTATATCTAATTATAAATTCTAACAGTTTACATTATATTACAAAAATATTTTTACAAGGAATACAAAAAAAGAATATTTTACCTTTAAAACATTAACTCTAGTTCTAAAAGGATAGCCAATGGATTCCTGGGTAGGTTAATCAGTTAAGTGTCTTCCTTCCACTGAGGTCATGACCCTGGAGTCCTGGGATGGAGCCTCATGCCACTGGGGCACGCTCCTAGCTCAGCAAAGAGTTGCTTCCCCCTCTCCCTCTGCCCATCCCTCCTCCAGCCCTGCGCTCTCTCTCATAGAAATAAAAATCTTTAAAATATATTTATAGAGAGAGAGCCAAAATAAATCATGCACGTAAAAAAAATTGTGTATAAGATTTAGTTACATCATTTTTAACAGCAAAGTAACTATAAACTCTCCATATTTAAGACTGATTAAATATACTATAATTTATTAATAAATTGAAATAGTATATAGTCATTAAAATCCTGCTATATGAATCTGTTCAATAAAATAACATTTAAAAATTTAAGAAGCTGATTACAAAAGACTATATAAAATATTATAACATTTTAGAGGATACATTCCAATCATAGAAAATAAACACTACACAGATATTCACCAAAACTGTCAGTCACGGTCGTTTCTGGCTTTTGGTTGTTTCTGTTTTCTTATTCCATTCTTAATACTTCATCTATTTTATACATTATAATAAATGCCATTTTTTAAACCAGTACACAAAGAAGGAAAAGTTTGGATTGTAGTGATGGCTGGGTCACCTTGAACAAATTGCTTAAGCTCACTCAGCTAGTTAGTTACTTCATCTAAAAAAGTGGGCTAATAATGGTCCCAACTTTACAGAGTTGGGTAATAATTAAAATAAATGATATAGGGGTACCTGGATGGCTCAGTGTTTGCCTGGCTCAGGTCACGATCTTGGGGTCCTGAAATTGAACCTGGCATTGGGCTCCTTGCTCAGCAAGAAGCCTGCTTCTACCCTCTCCCTTTGAACCTGCCGCTGCTCATGCTCTCTCCCTCATTCCCAAATAAATAAATAAATAAAATCTTCAACAAAATTTATAAAATAAAATAAAGGATATATATAATACATGTAAAATACTTAGTACTAGCACATGAATAAATAGGAGTCTGAAAAGACCAGCTAAAGGGGTATATTGGAATTTCAAGTTTCCCTCTTTTTTATTCTTAATCATTTTAACCGTCAAGCCTTGAGTTCAAACTCTTCTAAATCAAGTAAATGTTTCACTAATGTGTGGGGGTTTGTTGATCCATAACTATGGCTGTGGCCCAAGTTGATATTTTCCACTAGCTGCATTGCACATTGGTGGTTTCAATAAATGGTCGTTATAGCCAATAGGGGAAAGAAAAGAATTATCTTTCAAATCCATGCTCTTTGGGAATTCTACAAAGGAAACACATAATTGCTAGAATTTGGCTGGTGTGTTGAACCTGGTGCATTAAGGAAAGTCATGGGATTTCTAATGGTAGAAAATGGTCCAGACCTCAGGTTTGTATGTCATCAAATAAAAATAAATCCTTTAAGCGAAGTATTCTAATGAAGCCATGTTTTACTTCGGGGTACACTTTAGTCATTTTAACTGGAAAAACATATTGTTATTTGGTATAATTATTATACTTTCATTTTTCTTGGTTGTATGTATCACTATTAATCAGGTAATAATCTGACTGAAAACTTCCAGAAGTTCAGGGATACACTCCTTCTTTCCTTCATTCACCCAACAACTATTTAATGGTTACTTAGTACATGCCATTCACAATGTAGATACTAAGAATACAAGGAAGGTGTCTTCTCATGGAGCAGAGCATAATGGGAAAGATTATGCAAATAATCCCATAAATATATGTAATAATAATGTAATTGATGCTACAAAGGAGAGGCAATACAGTACCAGGTGAAGAGTATGGGGTGTGGAATTCGCTAGCAAAATATCACAGACTGGGCACCTTAAACAACAAATTTTTGTTTCACAGTTCCAGAATGCTATAAGTGCAAGATCAAGGTGCCAGCAGGATTTCTTCCTCTGAGGCCTCTCTCCTTGGCTTGCAGATGGCCAGTCTCTTGCTGCCTCTTCACATTGTTTCCCCTCTGTGTATGCCACCCCTCATGTCACTACTGCTCTTTATGAGGACACTAGTCAGGTTAGATTAGGGGCCCACCCAGCCTCCTTTTAACTTGACCATCTCTTTAGAAACCTTGTTTCTAAATACAATTATATTCTGAGATATAGGAGTACTAGGAGTTGGTATGTCAAAATATGAATTTTGCAGGGACATGATTCAGTCCATATCAGGGTACCGGGGAGACAGAGTGGCCACATACAGTAGTGCCAGTTATGTACTCTACAACTCCAGGATGTGTTATCCACATCGCAATTATCAATTTTTCTCCATTTTTATGGACAATTTTCTTGTAGAAAGTTTTTTAATTGAAAACTTCTTGGAGAAAGATTGACCTTTTTCTGGCTCTCACAAAGGACCTCTTGGGCTAACACTGATGCTCTGTGGTGGGAAAACCTTCCTGGACCTCATTTGCCCCTCCCTCTACTCCTTCCTTGAAGAGTGATTTGTTTTGGATGATTGATATAGAAGGAGCTCCATGAAGGTCCTATGTCTACATTACCATAATAAGGGCAATGTGGGGTAGGATTAAAGAGGCAACTTCTAGAATAACATGACCTAGGCTTCAACTCCAGTCCTACCACTGTGTGACCCTAGGCCTTACTTAATGCATATGTGCTTTAGATTAGGAGAAGGAAAGGAAATGGGAAGTGGGCTAAATTGGGGAGGGAGACGAAATATAAGAGACTTAGGACTCAGAAACAAACTGAGGGTCTTGGAGGGGAGGGGGAGGGGGGATGGGTGAGCCTGGTGGTGGGTATTGAGGGCACATATTGCAAGGAGCATTGGGTATGGGGCAAAAACAATGAATCTTGGAACACTGAAAAAAGAAAAGAAAAGAAAAGAAACTAAAAAATAAAGAATTTTAAGATATAAAAGTATCAAATTGTTTATAGTTCTATAATATTGTTCATGATTAAATAAAGATAACCAACATAAAAGAGTCCTGATCCATAAAATAAAATTGATAAATGTACCTACTTTTTAGCATTAGTGTAAGAATCCAATAAGATTACACTTATTTATTAAATGCTTTAAGTAAACATGCAATAAAAGCTAATGATGAATTGAATGTATTTTCAAGAGGGCTGTATCTACACTCCAGTATATACCAAACACGTGACAGAACTCCTGGCATGGAGAAGATATTCCAGACTCTTAAAATGAGTGAGTTTCCTAAAGGAATCAAGCCCAAACTGCAGAATTCCTGTCTACAATGGAAAGTGGGACTCTCATCTCATGAGTCCATACATCCTCTAATCTGCCTAGTATGGGATCTTGGGTCCAGAAGGTTCCAAAATGTTTCCTAGGTTGCCACCAGGTTAAATAAACAGAAAATATATTAATATAATTGTTACCATCGCACTTTTACTGGGTGATTTTTCCTTATGAACCAAAGAGCTCCTTGATTAATGGGAAGTGCTAGATGATTATGAATGCCTGTGTAGGGAGTTCTGGAGAGGGACAGTGGCAAAGGTTGCACAACAATGTGACCGTAGTTCATGCCACGCTACTGTACCCTTCAAAACCAGTCAGAATATATTTTACCACAAGCTTTTTTTAATGTCCACTGTGATTGCATGATGGAAAAAAAGGGAAATTTTGCTACTGTAATATAAAGAAATATATAGAGAATATAAAGAAATATAAAGAATATAAAGAATACAAAGAAAAATATAAAGAAAATGAAGTAAGATACCACAGTGCCCGGCATATGGCAGAAGTTGATAAAAGTTAGTTCTCCATAACTATAGAAAACAAACTGAGGGCTGCTGGAGGAGAAGAGGTTGGGGATGGGGTAACTTGGTGATGGGCATTAGGGAAGGCATGTGTTGTGATGAGCACTGGGTGTTATAGACAACTGATGAATTACTGAACACTACATCTGAAACTAATGATGTACTATATGTTGGCTAATTGAATTTAAATTTAAAAAAAAGTTTGTTCCCTTTTCCATTAGTTCTAGATCACAACTGCCCTTGAAAGAGACAGTTACCCAACCCAGAATGCTCACTGTAGATCCTACTGCCAGATTAAAAAGTTTCCTCTGAGTGAAAAAAATATCTCCAATCCTTGTAATGTTTCATATCCTGCTACTGTAGATGGTGGCAACTACCCCTCTGGAAGCTTGGTCTCTGAAATAGTCAATTTTAATACCATAAACTATAAAGTATCATAGGATGTGCCTGACACTATTAAAAGAAGACATGCCATTTACTGCCCATTTTGGATAGGCATCTGTAACATTTGTTTCAAAGTAACACCAATTTTTTTTCAATTACAGTTCCAGTGAAGTTATGTGCCTCTTTATAGAGTAATTCTGTAGGAGTGGAGGGATTAGAAGATAGAGTCATTAACTCTTTCTTCAGAGAAAAAGAACCTACAAAGAAGGAATGAAAGCTATAAATAAGAATTTCCTATTTAATACATAGCCAACAGCTTACTTTAAAAGATATATTCCTATTCACCTACTGATCATTCTCAAATTTGACTATTTTTCTTAAAAAATCAACATATTCTTGATTGCCTGAGTTTAAATAAATGATGGCATGATCCTGAGAACTTGGCAAGAACATCAGTGATTTTACATCTGGTATCACACACCAGCTGCATGTTGAGGGAATGAAAAGCTTTCTATTTCTTTACCTTGCTTCATTAGTGAATATGTGGTGATGCATGCATTACCGCATGTGTGCAGGCTCAGCTCCCCATATGGAGAGGCATCCAGCAATGTCACAAAACTCATGATCATTTGCTACAATGCTGAATTTTCAAAAATATTAAGATGATATTGAAAAGTCTTTTTATCTATTAATGGACATATTTTTATTGATAGGGCTATATACTTAATGCATATTGACAGAACCTGTTGCAAATATCTCTAATGGAGAAATAACTTTAGCTGTCACAGTTGAACATATGTACAGTATGGTACCCATCTTCAAATCATCATACAGTAAAAAACAATAATTTCCTTGCCAAATCTATGTCCAACACATTTTCTACTTAGTTCTTGACAACGATACTTCATACTGGAAAAATATCTGCACTGCAAGCTTTGTGGTTATCTAATTAAAGAAATCTTTATGTGTCCTCATTCTCATCACAGTTACTTGCCTTATGTTTGCATATTCTAAGTTTAACAAACACCCTTCTTATTAGTTATCTATTGCTGGGCAACAAATTACTCCAAAATTTAATGGCTTAAAACAACAATAATTTATTGTCTTGAGTTTTCTTTGGGTCAGGATGTTAATAGTGGCTTGGCTGAGCTGTTATGGCTCAGAATTCTTCATGAGGTTGCAATTTAGGTGCCAGAGCCGAGCATTTGTCTTAAGGTTTGACTGTGACTGAAGGATCCACTTCCAGGCTGGCTCATTCAGGTGACTGGCAAGTTGTCACTGACACTTGGGGCAAGAACCTATCAGTCTTTTTAATGTGGGACTCTCTAGAAAGTTCCTTAAATGACATGACAGCTGAATTTGTCCAGAGCGACTGATCCAAGAGAACAAGGCAGAAGAGGCACTGTCCTTTACAATCTAGCCATGAAAGTCACATGCTGGCACTTCCACCATAGTCTACTCTTGGTCACACTACCAAACCTGGCCAGAAAAGGAGAAAATACAGAAGCAGACTACAGAAGGTCCTAAATATCAAAGGTAAAAATCTTTGAGGACCATCATGAAGGTTGGCTACCATAGTCCAAATCAGGTGGGTTTTTTTTTTCAAATTTGTAAGTTTTCACTGTGCATACACCACTATTTGGTTGAAATCTGATTTTGCACACATTCCATTTCTGTCTTGGCAGAACGTTAAGATATCAGCATAAAAGTCAAAAGAGAGGTTCCCAATCACAATAACTTAATCAATCTAAAAATTATAAGCCCATCCATATTTAAATAAATAGAAACAGTTTTCTGATCTAACAGCTCTTAGCTAATAAAACAAATATCACTTTAAATCATTGATTAAAATTATATACATCAGGAAACTAATTATTGGAAAAGATTTTGCTTTTCATCTTATTCAATATTCTGAGGTAATACCAATCATTAATCTGAAACTCAAGTATTTTTTAAATAAAATAAAACTTCTGCATATGTCTGATCTTCTGAAAGCTTTTAATTAATGATACATTAAAGAAACAGAATTATTTTTATGAGTTTTTAAAGCAATGAAAAGGAAATATTCATGCAGAACTTATCACTAAGCTATCTGCAGAATCTTTTTTTTTTTTAAAGATTTTATTTATTTGACAGAAAGAAACACAGCCTGAGAGGGAACACAAGCTGGGGGAGTGAGAGAGGGAGAAGCAGGCTTCCCGCTGAGCAGGGAGCCCAATGCGGGACTCAATCCCTCATCTCCAGGATCATGACCTGAGCCGAAGGCAGTTGCTTAACCAACTGAGCCACCCAGGCACGCCTATCTGCAGAATCTTTAATTTGGTACCCACTTTACTGATTCAACAAATATATCTGAGTACCTTTTGCTCTGAGATACTCTGGGGATGTATCAAAATCTGCCAAGGCTACTGCCCTCAAGGAGTTAGACCTTGTTAGGTACACACATACCTTAATGTTAAACACTGTACAATAAGTTTCATAAGAGAAAGGAAAAGTGCACCACAAGTTAGAAGAGGGAGAAATCAGTTCTAATTGGAAAACCCAACAAAGCATATGGAATATAGGCATCCAAGGCAATTCTTGAAAGATGAGTAGGTTTTACCAGTGGGAGATAGTAGAGTGGTTACTACAATGAAAGGAGCAGCAAAATCAACGTATAAACGGTAGAAATCATAAAGTCAGTAATACACACCACACTCTCTCCACTGTAGGCACATTCTCCAAATAGTCCCCTATCCCATATTCCCACATTCTGCATATTCCAAGGTGAAAGTCAAAGTAGATTCTGCTGCTCTGATGACTATGTCCTACTCTTCTTCTAGCCTTCATCCAGTGCAACACTGTCATTACCTTCTACTGGCTTTTTGGTTCACATTTTCTGAGTCTGGTTTTCCTGACATTCCATCAGTACTATAATTCACACGTATATTTTCAGTAAGTTCTTTTCTTTTCCTGTTATTAACCAGTGAGGGTTTCTATATAAGATTTAAAATTTTAACTATTCTGATACTGCTACTCTGTCAGATTGCATTTTCTAACATGACCACAAAAGTAGCCTGAGCTGAGGTCTTAGTCCTACCCACCATCTGACTGCCACCAAAAGACTGATTTCTAGTGAGAGCTGCCTAGTTGAGCCCAGTCCACCCCTGAACCATTAGAGATAATAATGAATGAACTGTTGTTTTTTTAAGCCATCATGCCTTGGGGTGGTTTGTTTCAGAACAGTAAATACTAAGGAGAATTTCTGATACCCAGAAGTGGGGCACCACCATAACAAAATCCTACAGGATGTACCATTATCAATAGGACCAGATTGTGAGCAGAAAGTGGAAGACTGTTCAGGAGACTGTGAGTGGAAACCTAAAGAACCTCCATGAAAGTGTTATGGAAGCCTAGAGGGCTTTAAGGGGACTGTCAGCAAGGCCTCAGGCAAAATAAGGGAAACATTATTGGAAACAATAGGAAAAGGCTCTCTTGTTATATAGAGGGGCAAAATATGGGCAGCACTATTGCCTATAGTCATGTGGGAAGTAGGAAATGTATCTAATGAACTCCAAGATCTAGCTAATGGAGCTCTTCAGTCAGAATATTGAAATTGCCACCTGGCTTCTTCTTACTGCCTATGATAAAATGCAAAAGACAGAAAAGCTAAAGAATGAAGTGCTAAACAGAGGATCCAAGACTTGCTGGGCTTCAAAATAAAACTATTTCATATTCTCAGCCTCTCTAGACAGCAAATGATTCTAAAATTAAAAGTACTTTCTGGGCAGAGATGAAATCCAGTACACTATCAGGAAAACAGGGTCCAAAAATGAAATTGAGGGCATGGTGGGAAGTTCTTTATTAAGATTTTAGAAAGATCTAAGATGGTTCCTCACAGAACCTTCCAATCAGACAAAAAGCTTTTCAATGATTGTGCGAGTGTTCTCTGCACAACTTCTCAGTAAAATATTGGGCCTTTAAGAATCTTAAAGGATATCATCCCACAGCAGTGTCATAATGAGCCCAAGGTAAAGAAGTGCTTAGCTTGAAGAAATAGAATTGTAAAACTATATATTTAAACACAAACATACAATGTTTGCTAGAAATCATTAACTGCTTTACCTCTCTTGTTTTCCCCTAGAGAAATTCTCCCACAGTTGTATGTGGGGCATAAGAGGAAGATAGTTCTCTTTAGTTATTAGGAGTTCAAATCAAAGAGGAATAGGACACAGGAGGTATACCCCAGCAACTACATTTAAGAAGCCTCACCTGCCCCTGGGCCTGATTTTGATAACAAGAGCCTGGACTTCGAGAAAATGCCATAGTGGAATGAGACTCAATGGAAGAGGAGAGATAAATGTATTGAGCACATGGGAGGGATATATATTGCTATGGCCCAAGGGTAGACTATGACACATAGTACTTTCCAACATGACCACAAAACCCCCCATTCCAGATGCTCATTTTACACTGTGACCCTGAGAGATCACACCTCTCACTGAGAGAGTATATGTCTCCTCCTCCTTGAATCTGGGCTGGCCTATGGTCATGGCAGAAATGATATGACTTCAAAAGATAAGTTATAAGACATAATACAGTTTCTACCAGAGTTCCTTGAAACACTTCCTCTTGGAATCAGTCACCATGTCCTAAGGAAAACGGAAGACATCACTGAGAACCACGGGAAGGTGTTCTAGCCAAGAGCCCCAGCTGAGGTCACAGCGAAGAGCCAGGATCAACCTCCAGACAAGTGAGCGAGTGAGCCTGGGGATGATTCAGGCCCAGACACTCTCTGACTATACCAATGAATGTTGATGCCAAGTACAAACTACCTAGCTGACCATTTAACTCAGAATCATAAGAAAAAGATATAAAATAAGTCCTGTTACTTTAAGCCACTAGTTTTAGAACAATTCATTATGTAGTAATAATTTAAAAAGTCATCAAAGAAATCATTTACTTTAATCTTTAACAATGCCAAAAGGATTAACAATATTAGAAACCAGGTTTTGTTTCTACAAGTATTTTTTTCATCTTTTTTTTTAAGATTTTATTTATTTCACAGACAGAGAGATCACAAGCAGGCAGAGAGGCAGGCAGAGAGAGAGGAGGAAGCAGGCTCCCCGCTGGGCAGAGAGCCCTATGTGGGCCTCGATCCCAGGACCCTGAGATCATGACCTGAGCCGAAGGCAGAGGCTTTAGCTCACTGAGCCACCCAGGCGCCCTCTACAAGTATTTTTTAAAGTAATGTTTTTCTCTTATATAAAAGTTTTCTTTTTCTTCTTTTATATAAAAGTATGTGAAGTCTCAGGGGCACCTGGGTAGCTCAGTCGATCAAGCATCTGCCTTCAGCTCAGGTCATGATCCCAGAGTCCTGAAATCTACTCCCACATTGGGCTCCTTGCTCAGTGAGGAGCCTGCTTCTCCCTCTACCCCTCCCCCCTGCTCATGATCTTTCTCTCTTTCTGTCTCTCTCAAGTTCTTCCTCTCAAATAAATAAAATCAGAAAGAAAAAAAGAAAGAAGGAAGGGGAGGGAGGGAGGAAAGGAAGAAAGAGAGAGAGAGAGAGAGAGAGAGAGAGAGAGAAAGAAAGAAAGAAGAAAGAAAGAAAGAAAGAAAGAAAGAAAGAAAGAAAGAAAGAAAGAAAGAAAGATGAAGGAGGGGGAGGGAGAGAGAGAAAGAAAGAAGGAAGGAAAGAAGGAAGGAAGGAAGGAAGGAAAGAAGGGAGAGAGAAAGAAGCAGCCTCTTTAAAAAAAAAAAATGTGAAGTCTCTTGCAGTCAATGTATGTTGTTCTTTGTCTACATAACCTACCCTCCAGTTCAGGTTGGTCTATGAGTGGTTATTCAGAGAATGCCCTGTGGGCCACCATAGTGAGGTAGTCTATTTATAGAACGAACTATTTAGGTATAAGTTAAATTGCTCTAACAATTTATAGTTAGAGAAGCTAAGATCATTCACTCTCATTTAACAGTCCAGAAGTGAGCATTTCAGGGCCAGTAAAGAGGCTCTGCTTATCCAGGGAGACAGTCTTTTCCTGCTGTTTGTCTTCCAGAAACCTCCTAAGGTTATTTATCTTCATCTGCAGGATCAACACCACTCCCTAGCATTATATTTACAATGCCATTTGCAGGAAGGGAGACAGAGCAGAATGGATGACAAAAGAAAAAAAAAAAAAACTTCTCTATTAAAATAGATTCCAGAATTTCCAGCCCCATTATTTCTGCTCTCCTCCCATTGGCCAAAACTTAGAGTCACCCTAGCTACCAGGACTGCTAGGAAATGTAAACTGTAGTTGAACAGCTATATATTTAGTTTTGGCATAAAAATTCTTTAAAAAGGCCCTGAAATGATCCCTGCTTCTTGGTATTCATACCCTTGTATAATCTTCTCCCCTCAAGTGTGAATGGGACCTGTGACTTGCTTCTAACCGGTAGAATATGGTAAAGGTAATGGGATACACATGATTACATTACTTAAGACTATAGCGTCCATTTTGATGGAAGATTCTTTCTCTTGCTGTCTTCCAAGATGCAAGATGCCATTTTGAGGCTCACATATAGAAAAAGCCATATAGGGAAGGCCACATAACAAGGAAGTAAGGGCAGTGCATGTCCAACAACCAGCATGGAAGTGAATACTACCAAAGACCAGAAAATCCAATAGGTCAGAAGACAGAAAGTGGTCCCACCCTTCAACAGAAGAGTAAAAACACTGGTACCAGAGGGCAAACTTAAGGAATTTAGTGAGAGAAAACAATCACAGGGAACCAACCACTCAGTTGGCTTGGCCAACCCAAATTGTAAAGGTCAAATTACAATTAGCAAGTGTGCATGCAAATGATATAATAAATTATAGTATGAATCAGATGCTAATGCCACAGTAACTCATTGGAATGTGATTATTACACAGTAGGGACAGACAAATCCACAAATCTGACTCCCCAGCACAATTTCAGGATGAACAATGTTAACATTTTTTTTCCAGTGACTCTATTTGTAGAGTAAGCTGAACAACCCCTTTTGATTGACACATTCTTTTCTGTATATTCTTGCAATCTGAATGTGCCAGGTAAAGCCACAATGCGGTTACACAGATTGTATGGATTATACAGTGTAGAGTGACAACATATAACCTGACAACATTGACTTTCATGTGGCTTTCACATAGATGTATATTTATTATGAAATTTATCTGACAAGATGGAAGTCATGTGTTTTGAGGAAAGTGTACCTTTTGTAGTAATTCCACAGAACTCTACAGATGGTTTGAGCAGTTGACTGAGAACATTTTCTAAAATGCATTCAAAATTTACTAAATTGACATACTCTATCTGACAAAAAGTATACTTAACGACATTAAGAGAGGGGAGGGAAGAAGTGCATTTTGGGAGGTGTCCCATTTGGATATGCTCTATTCACTCTCAATCATATACTTTCACATCAACCTTCAGCCTCAATTGAAGACCCCTCTCTGGCCCAGAGTCTCAAATCCCTTCTTGAAGATTTTCCACCTACCACCAAATATGAGAAGTCCCATACCACTGTCCTTTTCTGTGCCTTTTGAATTTTGATGCCTCCAGTTTCAGCCTGATTTTAATGGTCATTCTTCTCTGCGCCAGCTTCTGCCATCCCTAAAGAATGGTGGACTTTGATCCCATGAGCACAGGGAATAAAGTATATGCCAAGATTCCATATCAAACTTTCTACAAATAGCAGCTACAATACATTTCCTCCTGAATTATCTAAAGGCAAACACATCGCCTCCAATGCCAAGTATATTAGCTCCCTAGGGTTTCCATGACAAATTACAACAAACTTGGATGGGTTAAAACAACAGAAATTTATTGTCCCACATTTCTGAAAGCTAAAAGAAATTAAGATGTCAGTACAACCATGCTCCCTCTGAAAGTTCTAGAGAGGATCCTTCCTTGCCTGTTCCTAGAGCTCACTCTGATTTCTGCCTCCATAATCACATGGCATTCTTTTGAGTCTGTGTTCTACTTCCCTACTTCTCATAAGGACTTTGGTCATTTGATTAGGTCCCACTATGAGTAGTCTGCCCCAAAGTTTATTCAGAGGATCAGTAGTACTACATAGATTAGAGTGCACAATGACCAGCATATAGTAAGTCCTAATAGCTGAAGCAATGATACAGAGAAGTTTCATTTGGGGCCTCATGAGATTCTGTAATTTTAGAAGGGGTCTAGTTAGAAGACAGTCATTGAGTAGTTCTAACATTTTAGGACGTTAGTATATTTATTAATATTATTATTACTACCAACAATAATACCTGCCAACCAATTGAAAACTAGTATTTCTAAAGTTTTATACTAAGTACCTTATTACTGTATCAAGTAAATACCTCTAAGAGGTAGCTATTATCATTCCCAATTTACAAGTGAGGAAACAGAAAGGTCAGCCAGGTTACTTGATATATGCAAGGTCATACAGCTAATAAAATAGAAAACCGGGGTGCCTGGGTGGCTCAGTCGTTAAGCGGCTGCCTTCGGCTCAAGTCATGATCCCGGAGTCCAAGTATCAAACCCCGCATCAGGCTCCCTGCTCAGCGGGAAACCTGCTTCTCTCATTTCCTCTGCTTGTGTTCCTTCTCTAGCTATGTTTCTCTCTGTCAAATAAACAAATAAAATCTTAAAAAAAAAATACAAAACCAAGATTCAATCCAAAACCATCTGGCTCTAAAGTTGTATTTACAACTCATTATGTTATTTCAAAATAGATCATGTCCCTTCAGAGACATAACACCAAATGGATAATAATTTTCAAGTAAGGTAGACACACAAATGTCCTCAAAGACAAATATTCGCATTCTTCACTTAAATCAAGAAGATTCTACTGCTCTTCCTTGCTGAGGTCTCATGAAAGAAAGACACCACATAGTTAGATCAGAAGAGCATTTGACCTTTGCTGAGCTCCGTCCTTGGGAACAAAATCCAAGAAAAAACCACACTGAGGTTTCCAGTCACCACTTTAAAGAGAGTTAGAGCTATAGACTAGAGATAACTGCTAGAAGAATTTGCAAACTTTGGAACTTTCTCCAGTTTATTTATCTCATTAAACTCTTTTTTTTTCCAAAATGATTACCCAAAACTCATAAAGAGAAAAGGGCTTGGGTGCTTATCTTCAGGCATAATAAAGAAAAGAGCTACTTTTTTTTTTTTTTTTTTACCAACCACGCCACATGGAGAAAATAAGACCTTTCATGACCCAGTTGGCAGTAGGAATGGAAGGTCTAAAAGACAGAAAAAGCTAAGTTAAGTGGCTAAGCTTTGTAGAAAAATACAATTTGGGTGACCTGGAGCTGGTTGGAGCCTATACACCAAACAGTAGAACATTTCACTGTCTCCCCTGGGACACAAAGATGACTGACCAAGAGACAGGCGTTCAGAATTGCACAGCAGGAATTGTTCTCAAAGTGTAGTTCCCAGGCCAAAACATTACCATCACCTAGGAACTCATGTGATACACAAATGGTGCAGCCCCATTCCTGACCTACCAAATCCAACCTCTGGGATGAGGCCCAGCCATCTGTACTTTAACAAGCCTCCAGATGATTCTGGTAGACAGTAAAGTTTGCAAACCATTGCACTAGGGAAGAAGATTTGGCTCATTATAGAATTTTGCCACAGGAGGTATGTTCTCCGGATGCAAGGTAAAAACAAAAACAAGTTGATTAGAAAGTAGCTGTGCTGTAAAAGCTAGACAAAATGATTCATTTCTTTAATATTCACTAACAAAAAGTATCACCAAAGAAGCAAAGCAAATAATCTATTGAATGATCATGAGTCATCACTCTCCATAGCATCTATCCTCTATGAATATTACTGCACAATCCACATTTGTTTGCTGACAGTTTTCCTTGTTAACCAAAACCAAGAATACTTACTATAAATGATATAAAAATAAGACTTAAAATTAGTGAAACTTACCATACCAGTTAGCAACGAATTTGGCTGAAAACAACATATGCCTAAGATAAACACATATTATTCATTCCAGTCAGGCACATTAAAGAGAAAAAATGATAATTAAAAAGAAAATCCAGAGTCTAGTTATCAGTGAAAGATCAGGCACTGATGTCCTAAAAGGAAAGGTTCATTATTCATATATACTCATGAACTTGTTTAAAATGTGACAAGTCATACTGCTCAATACACTGGGAAATGTTTATATATTCTAATGAGTTAGAAAAATGAAGAAAAAACAGTGTACAAGATCACACCCAAGCCCATCTGAGACCATGTGTTTTGCTTCCCAGATTTCAATACATGAATTTTTAAATTTACATTTCTCATAACAAACAACCAATGTCCTTATCATTATATCATGTAGAGCTTATTTTCAACCTTTTTCTTCAGAGATTGAGTACATCAAAAGGGAGGAAATATTTTAAAATAAACCTTTTTTTTCCAGTGTTCCAAGATTCATTGCCCATTCCCCACACCCAGTGCTCCATGCAATAGGTGCCCTCAGTACCCACCACCAGGCTCTCCCATTCCCCCCCCCAAGTCCCTTAGTTTGTTTCTGTGTCCAAAATCTCTCTTGTTTTATTTCTCTCCCTGAATTACCCTACTTCCCATTTACTTTCCTTCTCCTACTGTCTTCTATATTACCCCTTATGCACCACAAGTAAGTGAAACCATGTGATACTTGACTTTCTCTACTTGGCTTATTTCACTCAGCATAATCTCTTCCAATCCAGTCCATGTTGCTACAAAAATTGGATATTCATCCTTTCTGATGGAGGCATAGTATTCCATTGTATATAGGTACCACATCTTCTTTATCCATTCATCTGTTGAAGGGCACCTTGGCTCTTTCCACAGTTTGGTGATTGTGGCCATTGCTGCTATGAACATTGGGGTACATATGGCCCTTCTTTTCACTACATCTGTATCTTTGGGGTAAATGCCCAGTAGAGCAATTGCGGGGTCATATGGTAGCTCTATTTTTAATTTTTTAAGGAATCTCCACACTGTTTTCCAAAGCGGCTGCACCAACTTGCATCCCACCAACAGTGTAAGAGAGTTCCCCTTTTTCCGCAGCCTCTCCAACACTTGTTGTTTCCTGACTTGTTAATTTTGGCCATTCTGACTGGTGTAAGGTGGTATCTCAGTGTGGTTTTGATTTGAATTTCCCTGATAGCTAGTGACAATGAACATTTTTTCATGTGTCTGTTAGCCATTTGTATATCTTCTATGGAGAAGTGCCTCTTCATGTCTCTTGCCCATTTTTTGATGTGTTCAATCTTCTTTTTGGATGTTGAGTTTGAGTAGTTCTTTATAGATCTTGGATATCAGCCCTTTGTCTGTAGTGTTATTTGCAAATATCCTCTCCCATTCTGAGGGTTGCCTCTTTGTTTTGTTGACTGTTTCCTTCGCTGTACAGAAGCTTTTTATTTTGATGAAGTCCCAGAAGTTCATTTTCGCTTTTGTCTCCTTTGCCTTTGGAGACATGTCTTGAAAGAAGTTGCTGTGGCCGATGTCAAAGAGGTTACTGCCTATGTTCTTTTCCAGGATTTTGATGGATTCCTGCCTCACGTTGAGGTCTTTCATCCATTTTGAGTTTGCCTTTGTATGTGGTGTAAGAGAATGGTCTAGTTTCATTCTTCTATATGGAGCTGTACAATTTTCCCAGCACCATTTATTGAAGAGACTGTCTTTTTTCCACTGGATATTTTTTCCTGCTTTGCCAAAGGTGATTTGCCCATAGATTTGTGAGTCCATATCTGGACTCTCTACTCTGTTCCATTGGTCTATTTCTCTGTTTTTGTGCCAGTTCCATGCTGTCTTGGTAATCACAGCTTTGTAATAAAGCCTGAAGTCAGGTAATGAGATGCCCCCAGCTTTGTTTTTCTTCTTCAGCAATTCCTTGGTGATTCGGGGTCTTTTTTGGTTCCATATAAATTTTAGGATTGTTTGTTCCAACGCTTTGAAGAATGTTGGTAGAATTTTGATTGGAATGACATTGAAAGAATAGATTGCTCTGGGCAGTATAGACATTTTGACAATGTTTAATCTTCCGATCCATGAGCATGGAATGATATTCCATCTTTTTGTGTCTTCTTCAATTTCTTTCATGAGTATTCTGTAGTTCCTCGAGTACAGATCCTTGACTTCTTTGGTTAGGTTTATTCCTAAGTATCTTATGGTTTTTGGTGCTGTAGTAAATGGAATTGATTTTCTGATTTCCCTTTCTATATTTTCATTGATAGTGTATAAGAATGCAACTAAACTTCCAAGATTGAAACAGAAAGACATTGACAATTTGAATAGACCCATATCTAGTAATGAGATTGAAGCAGTGATCAAAAACCTCCCCAAAAATAAGAGTCCAGGACCAGACGGGTTCCCTGCGGAATTCTACCAAACATTCAAAGAAGAAATAACATCTATTCTGCTGAAGCTCTTTCAAAAAATAGAAACAGGGGCGCCTGGGTGGCTCAGTTGGTTAAGCAACTGCCTTCGGCTCAGGTCATGATCCTGGAGACCCAGGATTGAGTCCCACATCGGGCTCCCTGCTTGGCAGGAAGCCTGCTTCTCCCTCTCTCACTCCCCCTGCTTGTGTTCCCTCTCTGCCTGTGTTTCTCCCTGTCAAATAAATAAAAAATCTTAAAAAACAAATAGAAACAGAAGGAAAACTTCCAGACTCTATGAAGCCAACATTACTCTAATCCCCAAACCAGAAAAAGACCCCATCAAAAAGAACTTCAGACCAATATCTCTGATGAATATGGATGCCAAGATTCTCAACAAGATCTTTGCCAATAGGATCCAACAATACATTAAAAAGATTATACACCATGACCAGGTGGGTTTTATCCCAGGGATGCAAGGGTGGTTCAACACTCGCAAATCAATCAACGTGATAGAACAAATCAATAAGAGAAGAGAGAAGAATCACATGGTACTCTCAATTGATGCAGAAAAGGCATTTGACAAAATACAACATCCGTTCCTGATCAAAACTCTTCAAAGTATAGGGATAGAGGGAACATTTCTCAACCTCATAAATCTATCTACGAAAAACCCACAGCAAATATCATTCTCAACGGGGAAAAACTGACAGCCTTCCCTCTGAGATCAGGAACAAGACAAGGATGCCCACTCTCACCACTACTGTTCAACATAGTGTTAGAAGTCTTAGCAACAGCCATCAGACAACAGAAAGAAATAAAAGGTATTCAGCTTGGCAAAAAAGAAGTCAAACTCTCTCTCTTTGCAGATGACATGATACTCTATGTGGAAAACCCAAAAGACTCTACCCCCAAACTACTAGAACTCATACAACAATTTGGTAATGTGGCAGGATACAAAATCAATGCATAAAATAAACCTTTTTATTGAAGAAGAAAAAATGCAAGGCCTCTTACCATGAAGATAAATCCCATGAGGCTGCATCAATAAAGGTAGCTAAGCCATAGTTAAAGCAAACTGCCAGCTGCAAAACATTATACAAATGTCAATGATGCTGGACTGATGCCAAAACTCTTCAGTGAGAGGGACTGAGAACAGGAGCCACATAGGTCTACACAGTGAGGGAAGAGGAAGGCATCGAGGAATTCTATCTGCCATAACTATAGTAGGTGACAGCAGATAATCCTCATCTTCAAGTGCTTAAACTTTTTCTTTACTACAGCAATAATAACCCAGAGAAGATACTGATGTTGATGGGGAAGTTGGGGAACAACAAGAGAGCAGCAAATTGTTTCAATTTAGTTCATTCATACAGTTCTCCTTCCATCCTTGCTGTATTCAGAGACACCTAATCACATCACCATATGTTTCGAAAAGAACGTTTTTTCACTGCATCTAAAACAAACATACGGTGAAATATTTTTCAGTGTTATCTTTTAAGTAAAATGAAGAACTGACATAGTATATATCACTTCTAACATATAAGAAGTTTGAAGACCTTTGAGATCTAACATCAGAATAGATGGATTAATGATTTTCTTGACATATTTTTGCATGTTTGATTAATTAATTGGTGTCTTGAGACTATGTAATTTTATATCTAGATTTGAATGTACATGGGTTAATTTAGTAATGGATATTATTTTAATTGGATTCAAAATTGGGATATATGTCTCTGAGGATCTTAACTGGTCAGAGTATTAATTAATGCACTTCAGAATACTTTAACTTATTTTCTGAATGCTTATGGTCCTCCTGAGTTCATAAAGTTTTCTTCTCAGCACAAACTTATGCCCATACATTTGGGCGTTATAAAAGATTAGTCAAATGTAAAATTATAAAATAAAATAGCAAAAAAATTATCATAGGCCTTATGTTACTGATTTTTAAATCAGTTCACTAAAAATGCACTTGCTGTATCTGAAAAAAACTTCCACTTGTGTTTCTTGGATGCCTGTATCTACTTTCTATCAAATAGCAATGCATCAGCCAGTGTTATTAAATCAAGACACTGAAACAATGATTTTCATCAATATTTTTGGAAATACATGTGTCACAGTAATGGCAAATAGTTTTGTGGTCAGAAAACAGGACATCAGTTGTGGCTCTTCCAATCACTATTTTTGCAACCCCGACAAAGTTACATTTCTTTCTGTATCTGGTGCCCTTATTTGTGAAATGCTGCTCACTCTCACACTGCTGTGGTTCATTAGAGTCTGGGTCTGTGAAGTCTGCAGTGAGAAGAGATTGGTCCCATTTGCTAACTCTGTCATACTTACTGAGATCCCCACAAAACACTTATGGACACCAAATACAAGGTATTACATGTCCTGCCCTTTGATGTGAGATTTGGAGAAATTTAGTATTAATATTCCACCTGAAATAGCAACTTTTTTTTAGATGAAGAGAGAAAAGCTTGCCAACAATATCTATATTATTTCTGTCAAAATTGAAATATCCCCAAATTCTTTGCATGTTCTTAGATGGTTATGGGAATAAAATTTAAAGGTCAAAAAAGATGCAAACTGTACTGTAACCATGCCTGCCATTCAAAGGGAGAATGGGATGGAAAAAGAGGGAGGAAAATGTGAAGAGACATGTTGACTTATTCCTCTGTATAGTTCTATATACTGTTAAATTTTTATAATGAGCATTATTCATATATTATGTGTGTTTTAAAAGATAAGGTTATCTGGTTTTTAATACACAGAACACTAACTTGTTGAATGTTAAAAATCTAAGAAACAACAAATCTCATACACAAAAGATTTCCTTAAGCAAATGTATGGTCTTATCTAAGATACAACTTCCCCACTCACCCCCACCCCAAAAAACGTCAAGAACCATGAGAATTTGTTTAAGAAAAAGTCACTAAAAGAAAGTAATAAAAGATAAAACACAAAATAATTCCTATTTTAAGTTTTACTCTTGGTTTGCTTGACTTACTATCACCTCTGGTTGGGCCTTTCCTGGAACTAGAGTATCAAACAATAGCTATTTTGAATAACAGATGAAGGATTATGAATTCTCTAACAAAAGGGAGGCTATAGTTCGCCAAAGCAGAAAATAATGTTTGTCTTCTGAAGTGAGGGCACATTGGCACCAAGTGCTACAAGTTCTATATATACCCCTAGACATATAGCATGTAAAACTACCTATGTATATTATTACAATTCATAAAAAATGATAACCTTAGCATCCACACAAATGTTCTATGCTAGGTAAGAATATTTAGCTACCATCGATTGCACACTACGTTGGCCACTTGAATACATTGTCATTTAACTTAAAACTTACTAGGTAGGTACTATGGCCTGAACTATAGTCCCCCCAAATTTATATGTTCAAGTCCTAACCCCCAGTACCTCAGACTGTGACTCTATTTGAAGCTAGGGTCTAAAGTGGTAATTAAGGTAAAAATGAGTGGGTGGCCCCAAATCCAATATGACTAATGTTCTTATAGAGGAGAGGAGATTAGGACAGAGTCACATAGAAGCAACAGCTTGCAGAGATGCTGGGACAACCAGCTAGAAGCCAAGGAGAAAGCCTTACTTGGATTTCCAGCCTCAGAATTGTGAGGAAAATCAATTCCTGTTCTTTAAGCTCCCAGTCTGTGATAGTTTGTTATGGTAGCTGTAGCAAACAAACACAGTAGTTTGTGGTAGTCAGATAAATGTGGTAGTCAGATAAATTAGGTAGTCAGATAAATGAATGATGATTTTTTTGAGATTTATTCAAGTTCAGGCAGTGTACCCCCAGGGAACTTGTAATGGATATCTGTTTTGGTAATAGTACCCTGTTCTTTCAAAGGGTTTCTAACCCATAGAGTGCTGATGGGTCTATTACAACAAAGAGTGAGCACATGATCAAGACTGACATCCTAGGATTCCTTCCCACTGCATCTGGGCCAGGGAGGGAATTTATGGCCAAACCCTCAATCAGCTTTTCTCTCTTAGTACCTAAAACTTGAGTAGAAGCACACAGGATAGAAGGAATTTGTCAAGTCTAAGGCCCTAAATAGACTCTCCATACCATAGAGATCCCTGGGGCCACCCTAGTTGTTGATCTTCCCAAGGTCTTACATTTTCAACCCTTTCTCTGCTTCTAAGACAATTCATAGCTTTTGCCCTAAGCTCACTAGAGATAGTCTTTGTTCCTTGAAGCTAAAAATGGCTCAAGGATACACATATTTTGTACAATTGAGTCTCTCGCATGATAGTCTCTTAATAAATGAGTTAATTGTATACTCCTAGGTCCCTTAAGGGAAAATATTTGAAAATGTCTTGCAAAATAGAACTCTTCATCACATCTGTCCAATGTAGGTGATGACAATGCCATTTCATGGATGAAAGGTTCAAAGAACAGATACTAACATGAAAACAGACCTTTGCAACATAACAAACAGAACTTACTAAGAAAATTAGGGGCAAGAAGAAACAGTACATAGAATTCTGCATTGAACTGCAGAAGTATAGAATTTGCTCAATAGCCAGGTTGGAGTTTGCACCTGCAGCACACTAGGACACAGATAACCAGGAGCTGGAGAGTGAATGAGTGCCAGAGTTTTGCAATGATAACTTTGCCCTACTGAACTCTCACCCACCAAAACTTGATGGTTTCCACAGAGAATCCACTTCATTACCAATGTAACTTAATATCATGATTTGGTAATAAAATTTTAAAGTCACTTTCAACTGTAGTGTTTCCTGATATCCTTACACAAGTGATATGCAAAAAAGTTCTTTTACCAAAACAGTGATTTACCACAATGGGAACTACTTATTCTGCACTTATTATTTATATCATTGGTATTTTGTTGGCATAAAATTGATTTAAAAATACATAATGTCTCAATCCTCTATCATTTATAATTTTTAAATTGCCCAGATCCAGATAATACAATTAAATCCCTGAATTAGCATAACCTTTTTCTACTTAAATTTTAAAACGTCAATATAGCTTTCATTTACTTTTCCATCCTCCTTTAATATTAGAAATTAAATTTCATTAACTGGCTTTTTTTAAATACCTGGGAGATTTTTACTTGAAGTCTTTGCTTTTCCTTACCCAAAGAACTACTATAATAGTTTTCAAAAAGCTTTATAAGCTACAATTAAACTGATTTAATCACTCATGAAACTGGTATCATGCACACTGCCAGCCTGCTACCTTAATTAGTAAGTATTAGCAATGACCTTTTACATTGCAGTGAAGTAAATCACCTCCTGAGATAGGTTAACGAATGGAATCAGCAGTAGTCTTATGATCATATTCTACACCTAAGGAAGTTTGCAGGTGTCCCCATTATCAGCCACAGAGCTAATATTTATTTGCCAAACTACAATTCTATAAATCAAAATCTCTCCTTTCTTCTCCCTTCCTGCGTCCTTACCCCCTCTCTCTCTCCTCTCATAGCCTCTACCCTGCTTTGGTTTCTGAATGTTTCACTTCAAATATTCTGGATCAGTTAATCCCAACTCAACAATTTAGCTTCCAAAGAGAGACAAACACAGGAAAAGAAAACAGTAATGACTTACGAGGTGCTAATAGCCTCCATGGTACTTTTTCCCTTTATATAACAGTTAACATTGTCCCCTAATTTCCACACTAATAACCACAGAAGTTCAAGGCCTGTCTCTCCAGATCAATACTGTTCAACTAGACACAACTGCAGTGCTAAGTTAGCACATGAAAAGCACATTAACATGGGAGGTGGCTGTGTGCTAGGGAAGAACACCCAAACAGTTAGTAGTATAGACCCAGACATTTAGTCCTGACTTGATCCCGTCAGCGGAAGAACCACAGATTTAAAGACAGGAGTGGGGGTGCCAGTGTGGCTCAGTCCATTAAGTTTCTGTCTTTTGGATTAGGTCATGATCCCAGGGTCCTGAGGATGGAGCTGGGGACTCCTGATTCAGCAGGGAGTCTGCTTCTTCCTCTCCCTCTGCCCCTCCTGCCCTTCTTGTGCACTCTCTCTCTCCCCTTCTCATGCGAGCTCTCTCTCTCAAATAAATAAATAAAATCTTAAAAAACAGAAAAGGAGAGAAGAAATGAGATAGTATCATTTATGATCTTAAGGAAATAAGGAAGTCTGCACACTATAGTAAACTCTCTCAATGAGAATGATGGGGCAGATTCATATTTGTGTGGTCTGTGGAGCGACAATTTTTTAAAAAATAGCACAAAAGTATTTAGAATGAGAGAAGAAATAACAATTTACTCATTTTTAAAAGCTGACAAATAGACTTTTTTTTTCAGTGTTCCAAGAAGATTCATGGTTTATGCCCATACCCAGTGCTCCATGCAATACATGCCCTCCTTAATACCCACCACCACTGAGCCACCGAGGCGCCCTAAAAGTTTCTTTCAATTTCACAATACCTGCTTCTTTTCAAATTCAACAAAGCTTCTCATTAAGTCTTTTTCATATACAATTAGTTCCTGGTTCTATACACTTCAAACATTGTTTCTCACCACTGCCTACATACTTTCAGTGCCAAGAACATGTTCACATGGCAATATGCTCCCAGATCTTGCATCTTCAAATCCAGCTGCCACTGTCAGAAGCAAGTTTCTACAAGGGGACAGTCAGTGGCTTTCTTTATGAACCCACATGTTAAAAGTAGAACACACATCAACAGAATTTTTCTTGTTACAAAATTTCTCTGTAACCAAGTCATGAGATACAGAAGCATTTAGAGTATCAGGCAAATCTACACCCACTTTCTCTTGTATGTTAAATGGAGTAAATCACATGAATTTGCCGATAATTTCCTCCTCAATAGAACAGTTGCTTCTTGTGTGATCTGGCTTTCTTCCAGCCTTTTTAGATAGCAATGCTGACCAAATTATCCTGTTATTCAGAAAACTCAATGAAACATTAGATCATATTTATTTTCAATAATTAAATTCATACCCAGCTGCTGAACAAGAAAAGTGCATTCTTTCTAATGCAAACTAAAATCAGTTTTAAGAAGACACTACTCACAAAGAGTGCATATAATGAACCAGAATATCCTACATTTACAGCTACACATAGCTATGTAGACAACCATGGATACATTAATTTGCAGGCAGTAAGGGGAAGTCCTAGTCACATTATTTTGTTCTTGTAAAACGTAATGTTCTATCATAAACTAAACAATTTACTAAAGATTTGATAATCATTCCCAAAATGCCTAATATAAAAGCTAGATTTGAAGACCATAAAATAAAAAACAGTATTTCCATAGACTTAATTGAAAGCATCTATTCACACTATTCTTAGGATGACTGTGAAATTTCTGATTTGTGTCACAATGACTTTATAAAATTAAAACTATACTGGTTTTTTACTCTGAATTTAATAATTTACTAAGACATGGAAATCTAACAAAACTTCTTTATCACTCATTTGGTCCTCTAGGAAATTCCCACTAAAAATAAAGGCAAGAAGTTTGAGACAAAATAATGGGTTTTAAAACTTCAATTATTAGCAATAGTAAAATGTTATTTAAAGGCAGCTGTTCGCAATCATGGGTGCATATTAGAATCATCTGGGAGCTTTTAAAACTCCTACTGTCCAGATCACACCCCAGAGAAATTAATTAGACATTTCTGCATATAAGACACAGGCATTAGTATTTTTAAAAGTGCCAAGTGATTCTGGTGTGTATTATAAGAACAATTGCTTTATAATATATTCATAATCAGCTGGTAGGCAATAACAGAAAAGAACATATTTAAGAATATTTGCTATGATTCAGAGGGAAAAGCTGTACAAGTCACCGTCATTTGGTACGCAGCCTTTCCAGATGGCAAGCGATCTGGACAGTGAAGGGTAAAGATTACTTTAATGTGGCTATAAGGTTTTTTCTTAAGACTTCAGAAAACTTACCTCTCTCCCCTAGACAAGCAGCCTTTTATGACTAATATGGGCTTTGTCTCACACACCTTGACAGTCAAGGCCAGAGAGGGACCTATCTCTGGAGATTTGTGGGTGTGGCTCTCATGTAATGGAGTAAACCCCAAAAAGGTTTTTGGAAACTTTTAGGAAAATTGTACTGATAAAAGCCCCACCAGTTTAAACGAAAGGGGGCAAAGCAGAAGAGGCCCTAGTGCCACCACTGTTCTACAGAGGGTAGGAAGTCGGCTTAATCTGGCCACTGCCACAAGGGACATGGATGAGGAGGGATGACACAGAGGGCAGAACCAGAGAGCTCGTGCCCAAATAGAGTTCAGAATTACTATTGGTCAGAGGACTAGTTTCCTAACACTACCATAAAAAAATTACTACAAATTTGGTGAATAAACATAAATTTATGATCTTACAGTTCTCTAGATCAGAAACCTAGTATGAGCTTTACCAAAATAAAACCAAGGTTTTGGAAGGGCTTGAAGAGAATGTGTTTCCTGCTCATTCTGGTTATTGGCAGAATCTGATACGCTAAATTTATAAGGATGACTGTCTTGTTTTCTTGCTGGGGTAAATGGAAGGCAGTTTCCAACTTTTAAAGGTCATCACATTCCTTGGCTCGTGACCTCATTCTTCATCTTCAAAGCCAGCAGCAGCCTCTGTCTGGCTCACCTTTCTGCTTTCTTCATTCACTTTTAAGGACTCACGTAAGTAAATTAGACCCACCTGGACAATCCAGAATAATCTTTATATCTCAAGTCCTTAATCTTAACACATCGGCAAAGTCCGTTTTGCCATGTAAGGTGACATGCTCACAAGTTCTGGGAATTAGGACATGATCTTTGGAGGCTTTTTTTCCATGTACATTGATCACCAAGTGCTATAAGCCTTCTGTTCTCCTGCTTTTTAATGGAAATGTCTACTTTGGTGATCCTATCTCTGTCCTACAATGGTACACGTTAAGTGTAGAGACAGGGAGGGCTGACAGCAGCAAAGAGAGACAGAAAACCACACTTCTTAATGCACAAGGCTTCAGAGCAACTGGATCTGAACTGAAGGAGCTATACCCAAGCAACCACACATGAGGAACATCAGCCACATCTGGATCTGATTCAGATGAAGAGCTCTTTAATTTTGAGCTGGTGCTGTAGCAGAAGGATATTTTGTAGGACCTTGGAATATTTTGAATGAAAGAGGTAATATAAATAATCTGCAACCAGAAGATTACTCAACCTGTGGTAGACTGAAGATGACATGCTACTGCTCCCACCGAGAGGTGGCTGCATCGCCTTGCCTCAAATCTTGTGACTACTTTGACCAATAAAGTATGGCAAAGTGATGCAATATGACTTCCTCAGCCCGTTATTGTGCCTGTCAATAACAATACTCAAAAAACATGTGTCGAGTGAGTAGCTAAATAAAAAGCCTACCCTTTGGAGAAGTCAAGAGAGAAGAGTCCCTTGAATATTAATAATTGTATATGGTCACATAACCACTTATTGGAGACTTGTTGTGTGCCAGGGAGTATGATATGTGCTTTTTAATCCATGTGTTATGATTGTATTATCTTCACTTTATGGGTAAGCCTAGAGAGATTAAGCAATATGAATATAATCATATGGTTAGGAAATGACTTCATAGATACTCACACCTGGGTATTAGGAGCTAATAATGCCAGTAGCCTCCTTCCTCTCTTTCTTCCTTCTTTCTTTTCTTTCTAAGTTCCTTTTAAGTCACTCACATAAATGGCAAAAACAAAACCACAAACAGTGCTAAAGAGCCTATAGTTGAAAGTATGTCTCCCTCTCACCACTGATCCTAGTCTCTGTTCCCCTCCACAAAGAAAAGCACCACTACCTGTTTCCTGTATATCATCCTAAATATATCTTAGGCATTTACTTTATACAAATGGTAGCATTTTAAACATAGCAATTCAACTTTTTTTATATAACCATGTCTCCAAAATCCTTAAACTATATACTGCATACACACATACACACATACAATAGGAAATCTCAAAATATTTGAAGCAGTCGATTTCTTTAAACTATAAAATAGTTAGGAGGCCCAAACAAATGAAATATTTTATTCCTCCAGTTTCAGTTAAATCTCTTACACATCTATTCCTCACTTTATAATAATTTAGGGGCATCAACTATTATCTTCATTAAGCAAATGAAAGAACATGTGACATAATTTAATGTAATATTAAAGTTTTATTCAAGATACGGACACCTGTAGAATCTTGAACAAAGGAAAAATGGAAGAGGTTTAGGTTTGACACTACTGATTTCTACTAACCACTAGGGAAATAATATGAGACATATGCAAGGAAAACATATAGGCATTTTCCAGAGTTTTTTTTTCTTTTTTTTTGTTTTTTTGGGGGTTTTTTTGTTTTGTTTTTTTAGATTTTTTTTTATTGTTACTAAATTTTTTTTTCCAGTGTTTCAAGATTCATTCCCCATTCCCCACACCCAGTGCTCCCCGCTTTAGATGTCCCCAGTACC
>PITA01014709.1:0-52614 GCA_004023965.1 Spilogale gracilis
AAGAGATTATGCTGAGTGAAATAAGCCAAGAAGAGAAAGTCAAGTATCGCATGGTTTCTCTTACTTGCGGTGCATGAGGGGCAAACTGGAGGACAGTGGCAGAAGGAAAGCAAATGGGAACTAGGGTAATCTAGGGAGGGAAACGAAACAACAGAGACTTTGAACACAGAAACAAACTGAGGGACTTGGAGGGAGGGGGTGGAGGGATGGGAGAGCCTAGTGGTGGGTACTGGGGACACCTAAAGCGTGGAGCACTGGGTGTGGGGAATGGGGAATGAATCTTGAAACACTGGGAAAAAAATTTTTAGTAAAAATAAAAAAAAAAAAAAAATGTTGCTTTCTAAAGAAATGAAATACAGCCAAGAATAGAAAGAACTTTGAGAGGTCAAACAAGCATATAGCTCAAGCATATAGCCGCCAAACCACTTAGCTTGATTTCTTCAGAATTATTAGATATGGACAATAATTTATCTAATTTGATATTCTAGAATTTTATATTTTATAGCCATTTTTTAATTTTTATTATAGAAAATTTCAAACTTACATAACAGTGAAGGAAATAGCATTTTGAATCCACATCTACCCATCACCCAAGTTTAACGATGATCAAAACATGAGCAGTTCTTACTTCCTCCGTAATGTCACATATTTACACACCATCCAATTATTTTGAAACAAGTCTCAGACAGCTTGACTTCACCTATATCATTTTAATATATATGTGTGAAACACAAAGCTACCTTTACAACATAACTAAGATATCTTCATCACACCCTCCCCCAAAATTTAAAAAAGATAGTTCTAATATCACAAAATATATAGGCACTATAGGCACATTTAATTGATCATCCTACAACTTTTTATTTTATAATATATTTGATCAAATTGAAATCCAAACAAGAGGTATACATCTTGATTGGTCAATTTGTCTCTTAAGTCTTCAAATTGACAATTATCTTTTTTTTTTCTTCTTCCAATTTATTTTGAAGAAATCGAGGTTTTGTTTTCTTTTGTTTTTTTTTGGGGGGGGGGTTTGTTTTGTTTTTGGTCATTTTGTGTCCCACATGTTCTGCATAGTCTGGATGTTTGCACTCCCATGGCATCATTTAACATGTTCATCTCTCTCCTAGATTTATTCTATGTTCATGGTTAGATCTAGCATTTGCACAACTATTTGACAGGAGTTACATTGTACTTCCTTTAGGAGGTACCTAATATCAATGTTGCTTCCCCTGTAATGTCAGTGGTGATTAGTGATCAGTATTAGATCCCTATTACACGAGGGATCACAAAATATTAACATTTTAAATTATTTCTTTTTTACCTATGAGATGGAATGTTTTTATAAAGGTCCACCTCTTCTCACCAGCTATTTTGTTTTTCTTGAGGTACTGATTTTTCCTCGAGAGGCAGAATAAATTATTATTTCTCTTTTTTAAGCAAGTTTTCAAAATGAGTTAATTCTTTATATTATCTTCTAATGGTGGTCAAATAAGTTGGGGAGAGGACAGTTTCATTTTTTATATCATAATGAATTCATGAAATAAATACATTTGATGTGCTTTGGTTTTATTGTTGTTATTATTTCTATAGATGCACAAATGGTCCCATCTCTTTCTTACCAGCAGGAGATTCTTCAAATTGGTAGCTTGAAATTGGTTATAAAGAGAACACTTACACCAGAAAAATCAGCAAACATAAATCGGCTTTTTTCCCCAGAAACCAGCTATCAACATTTACCACCTTTCTAATGGCATCACATCCTATATGGTCTCTTTCATCATTATTATTAAATTTCAGTTTTGTGAGTACAAATATATTTAATGGCCCCTTCTAGAGGTTTTATGACTTTATGTCAATGTATACATATATGTTTCCCTAATTTTGATGTCTCAAGAGCATTTTCTATTTAATCCAATAGGAAAATGCTAATGAAAAAAGTACACCCTGAGTTCCTGTGTGTTCATGATAGTCTTTCTGTGCCCTTATATTTGAAAATTAAATTTACTAGATATAAAATCCTTCAGTGACATTCTCTTTCCTTGAATATCTTACATAGGACTTCTTCTTTTTTTCTGGAGTTACAGGTTAATCACATGGTTTCTACTGTTTTAGGGGGTTGAGGGAGGTACTCTCCACCTTTCAAAATCTTATGTTCACCTTCTATAGTATTCAGGGGTTTTAGTTGTACTTAACAGAAATAATATGGACAAGTACATCTCCATCTTCCTAAAAACTGAACCATAAGGTTCATTTTAGCTTCATGAGTTTTCAGAAGAGTTTATGTTCTATGTTTGAGAATGCATACCAATGCCCATGGACTTTGAAAGAAAATTATGTCATATTTTCAAAATTTTGTATGTATTTATTGGATGTTTTCTTCCAGGAACCCGGTTATCCCCATGCTGTCTTCTCTTTGCCTTGTTTATTTCTTAATCTGTTCAATCTTTTGGTCTGTGCTTATATGCATTGATAAAGATTATCCCTTACCTCACTTACTTTTTAGTAAATCAATTTTCAGAAGTGTCTGTTCATTTCCCTGACTTTTCTTTGTTTTTGTTATTTTGTTTTTGTTTTTGTTTTTGTTTTTTTTTAATTTAACAATGTTTACTTGCTCAGGGTTTTTTTTAAGGTGTACAATTTTTCTCTCATGTTCTTTGCATTAGTTTTCCCTTTCTGTTCTAACAATTCCCATAGGCTTAGTAGCTTTAAAAACATGCAAATTTCTTACAGATTTGTAGGTCAGTTTAAATGGTCAGCAGGGCTGTCTTTCTTCTGGAGGCAATACCAGGAATGTTTGCTTGCATTTTTCCATTTCTAGAGGCCACCTACCTCCCTTTGCTTGTGGTACCTTCTTCTATCCTCCAAGCCAGTGGCATAGCATCTCTAAATACTTCTATTCCTTCTACTCTGAATCTCCCTCCCTCCTTCCCTTGTAATGACCTTTGTGGTGACATTGGACCCACACAAATAATCCAGGACAACTTCCCTTTCTCAAACTCCTTAACTTGAAACACACCTACAAGATCTCTCTGGGCATGTGAGGTAACATATTCACAAAATCCCTCAGTTAGGATACAGATATCTTTCAGGGGCCATTATTCTGTCTCGCACATCACATAACTGTTTTATCTCCTTACTTTTGAGCTCTTCTTTAACAAATTTCACATTTTAATTCAATTGCATATCATTTAGTGACTGGGGAAGTTTCCTCTCTAGATTGAGGGATTTTCTTCCATATGACAATATTGATCATTGCATAGTGTTATCCTTTTTTTCCCCTCTGGATGATACTGTCACCTTATTTTTTATAAAGCATAGCCTTCTGTCCATACATATTTTGCCTGCTCTCTTCTTACCTAGATTTTGGGTTTTTGTTCACAAGCACAGTTTGAGAGAGCTAGATGATTTCTGCTCTATCCACTGTTCTATAACTCAGGGAATTGTGAAGGAAGAAATAGCACTAAACCAAGCTTACAGTTTGAAAATGGGGGGGGGGGTGCTTCCTGCTATTTTGCCAAATGTCTTTACCAGCATTCATTAGGTTAACAGGAGAAACCCTATTCTCAGAAAAAGATACGCTCCTGGTTCCTAATTTAAGTGTCTGTTTTGGAAGCTTTATTTCCACTGAAGAATCTCAGCTCCAGGTTCATTTCCCCCTTTCACACTTTTCTCCCTGCAGGCATCGTCTTTACTACTCCTCCAGGAAAGAAAACAATAAAAGAGATCTACTCAGTTTTTCTCTCTCAGTGACAGCTTGCAGGGTTTTATTGACTTTTCATTAGGGCTACTATGGGGAAGGAGGAGCAAGAATCAATCCATGTAGTACCTTCCTCTGTTTCAGATTTTTCTTAATTTTTGCTTTAATGCAAGAGCAACAGTTTTTATAGTTTATTACACTAGATTATGGTACTTACCATGTGTTGCCATTCTTTTTGTTGTTTTGGAGTATTTTTGATGATTGTTGCTGTTTTTTAAGTTACCCTGACCATTTTAGGGGATCCTGGGTGGCTCAGTCCATTAAGCTTCCAACTCTTGGTTTCAGCTCAAGTCATGGTTTCAAGGTCCTAGAATGGAGACCCGAGACTCGCATTGGGCTCTGTGCTCACTGTGGAGTTGGTTTTGACCCTCTCTCTTTCCCTCTCTCTCTGCCCCTCCTCCTGCTCTCTCTCTCTGTGTCTAATATAAATAAATAAATAAAATCCTTAAGTTACTCTGACCATTTTGTTATGGTTTGCAAAAGGGAAATTCTGTGATGCTATTTCAATCAATTTATTCTCAACTGGAAAAATATCTCCATGATTCTTATTTTAAATGTGAACAGAAAAAAACTCAGGATTATTTACTGGTGAATAAAAGTTTTGAGCTAACAAGAGGTCAGTAATGCACACTTCAACCTCCAAATAATATTTGTTTTCCTGTTTTCAGGAATTCTATTTTAGTATTAACAATCTCACTAGAGCACAAGGCTAACAAGGACTCAATTATATTTTCAACAGTTTTCACAATTATAATCCAAATGATAATTTTGTATAAGTCAATTCCTTTTTAAAGGTTTTATTTAGATTTAAGTTGGGTGGGAATGATGCTTGTTATTTCTTTGGGTTGAGATGGATCTTTCACAAAATTACCAGTACTTATAATCTGAAGAGATTCCAAAAGGATCCAGTCATCTTTGAGGATATAGAATACTCCAGAAATGGCCACCAGAATGTGGTTTAGATACCTCACCACCACCTGGAGAAGACCATGCTGGTTTTTTTGTCTGATTTCTGTGCAAGTCAATACATTCATCTGAACTCCTTCTCATACTGACCCAAGCTTTGTAATTCCTCCTCTAGAGACTTTATCTGATTCTTCTTTATGATAACAGTATCAGTATTTGAAGGAAACATGCTCGTCTTCCTCAAACAGGACATTATCAAAAGTGTCTGAGTACCTCATTCTAATGTCACTGAATGGAACATATCTGAGTGGAATAACCATCTTTAAGTAGGGCCTTAAATATAAACAAAATACTTGAACATCCCTTCAGCTAAAAAGAATATCACATTTGCACTCTTGATGAAAGTGTGACGTTTTGTCCTTAATTTTTCCTTAATCATTACAGGTTCAGCACGCTTAACACTTTAGTGGTTCAGATTGTCATTGCTTTAAAATATGGCTGCTGAGAACCTTTTACTCTCTTCTTAAATTTTATGCAGTTGGCTGCATGTTCTGGTTTGTTTTCTCACATTCAATATTGTTGAATTTCATTTTTACTAGATACAATCCACCAGGATAGATTTGGAGACCTATTTTGCCATCCAGTGCATTTTTTATTCCCCCAAGCTTTATGTTACACTGTATTTGAAGCATCTTTAATCATAAATCAGTCAAGTCCTTATAACAAGAGGAGATATAGAGAAGGAGAAAAAAGAGAAAAACATAGAAAGAGAAAAGGCAAGTAGGGATAAAGGAGAAAAAAAAAGAAAAAGAAAAATAACTAGCATGTTAAGCATAGAGGTCTTTATGCTTCATCCTTTTTGTTTTGTAACCCAAATTTGCAAGATTTAGCAAACAAAACAGAGAAAGGTGTAACCTAATTAGAACAATTATGATCCCACCTCCTCACATTCATTTTGAGGGAGCTATAAGGTATAAATAAACAAATACATAAGTATATTGTTGCCTCTGTATTTGCTTTGCTTATTTCCTCAAATTGCTAAAGGTGCTTACCACACATCTTATTAATTATCCTCACACATGTGTGCATACTTGAAGGAAGGAACAATTTCTATAAATGGCTTTTTTTTTTTTTTTATTCTTTCCTCTTTTTTCTTTTAAGTAGGTTCCATGCCCAGGTTGGAGCCAAATGTGGGGCTTAAACTCATGACCCTGAGATCATGACTTGAGTTGATACCAAGATTTGGTTGCTTAACTGACTGAACCACTCAGGGAACCCCAAAGTTTTAAATTTTGATGTGGCTCAATTCATCAAATTTTTCTTTTAGGAACTGTGCTTCTAATTTCAAGTCTCAGAACTTTTCATCTAGCCCTAGGACACAAAGATTTTTCTTCATTTTAATCCAAAGTTTTGATAGTTTAAATATTAATTATTTATTTCATTATTATTATTTTTAGAGAGAGCACATGCGAATGGAGGAGAGGCTCAAGGTGGTGGAGAGAGTGTATCTTAAATAGGCTCCATGCCCAATGTGGAGCTTGACACAGGGCTTGATTTCACATCCCTGGGATCATCACCTGAATTGAAATCAAGAGTTAGACACTGAACCAACTGAGCTTCCCAGGTACCTACCGATAGTTATTTTTTTTTAAATCATATTGGGTGAGATCATGGAATTCTGTTTTAGTAAAGATGACAAAAATGAGACTGATGGAAAGATGATAGGGGTTGTAATTATAAGTAGCTAAAATACTATATAAAGCTCTGCTCACCATAGGACTACCTAGAGGCACGCAGACGAGAGTGAGAAAGACTGGAGTCAAGTTTGAGCAGGTAGGGTTGCTGACACAGTGGTACTTGAACCTTTTGAAATTCTTCCAGAAACATAACTGAAGTGAGAGGACATC
Organism: Spilogale gracilis; assembly: GCA_004023965.1. NCBI lineage: Eukaryota > Metazoa > Chordata > Mammalia > Carnivora > Mephitidae > Spilogale > Spilogale gracilis. Next base: position 6,574 of record PITA01014709.1, read on the forward strand.
TCCAAGAACCCCCAAAATGTATTTTTTAAAGGTACAAACTTGGAATTAGTAGATATATGTGCCCTGGGGAGCTAATATACAGCACAGAGACTTTTATCAACAATATTGCGTTATAAACTTCAAAGTTGCTATGAGACTAGATTTAATTGTTCCCATCATAAAAAAATAATAATTATATAAATGATAATTATGTCATAGAGGCTTTAGTTAATGCTATGGTGGTAATCATATTGCAAATTATAAATATATAAAATCAACATGTTATACACTTTATACAATATTATATGAAAACATATCATTAACATTTAACTGCAGAGCAGATAAAAATGTAACAATATCTCAAAATAAGTTAAAAAAATAAAAAATAGAAGTTCAATAGAATAAAATAATACTTATAAAATAAATAGCAAAGTAAAAGAAAAATTTGTGATGGAAATTTAAAATAATAACAAAATAGAAAGAGAAAAAGAACTTTTAAAATGGAATAATTGGTGAAACTAATATCTGAAAGTATAATTCTTTTAGGACACGAAGTATAAACTAAATATCTATGAGTTCATACTGATATAAATGAATGATTTAATAAATAAATGAGGCAAATAAATAAATCTCCTAAGCAGAATTTCCAAAGATTTATGTAGATAATTGGCTCTAACAGAGGTTAAGCTTAACTCCCCACTCTTCAAGTGTGAGCTATGCATAGTGATTTCTTTCCAGAGTGTACAGTAAGGAAAAGGTGGAGAGGAAGGGAAAGAGTAACTAACATTACCTGAGAAAATGGGCAAACACGATCTCAGCTTGGTAATCAAGGTTGACATCTATATATAATGTCACGCTTAGTATACGTACTCTTGATTTGTTATGAAGAATATGTCACTCAACCTTTGTAGTCTTCCCCTTCCCTAAAACTTATAAGACTATCTAATAAGAAGAAAACTATAAGACAAACCCTAAAGAAGAGATATTCTACAAAAAGCCTGACCAGTACCCCTGAAAACCATCAAGGTCACCTCCCAAAACAGGAAAGTCTGAGAAACACGATGACTAAATATAGTCCCAGAAGAGATGCAGAAACAGAAAAAAGATATTAGTACAAATCATGGACTTCAGTTAACAGTAATAATAATAATGTATTGAAAATGGTCCATTAACTGTAACAAATGCACCATACTAAGGCAAGATGATAAGACTAGGGAAAACTAAGTTTGGAAGAAATGGACACACTCGGTACTATCTTTTCAATTTTTCTATAAGTCTAAAACTTTTCTAGAAAAGTAAGTTTATTTAAAAATATAAAAATCAGGGGCACCTGGGCCGCTCAGTCATTAAGTGTCTGCCTTCAGCTCAGGTCATGATTCTGGAATCCTGGGATGGAGCACTGGATCGGGCTACCCTGCTCGGCGGGAAGCCTGCTTCTCTCTCTCTTACTCCCCCTGCTTGTGTTCCCTCTCTAGCTGGGTTTCTCTCTGTCAAATAAATAAATAAATAAAAACATAAAAATCATTTCAGCATGGGATTAAACAAAACAGAACATAAGAACAAATAAAATGAATAGACTATAAAGGAAATAGGAAATGTAGGGAAGAAAATGTTAAAAGCCAAAAAGCAGTGAAGACAACAATGAGATACCATTACACACCTATAAAATGGCCAAAATCCAGAACATTGGCAACACCAAATCCTAGTGAAGATGTGGAACAACAAGAACTTTTTCATTCATTGGCAGAGGAAATGCAAAATTGGAAGACAGTTTGGAAATTTCTTACAAAAGGAAATAGTTTTAGCAATAGCCCCCCTTGGTACATGCACAAGGTGGTTGGAAACTTAGGTCCATACCAAAACCTGCATATGGATATTGATGGCAGCTTTACTCATAATTGCCAAAATGTGGGTAAACAAGATGTTCTTAGAGCCATGAATATACAAATATAATGTGACACTTTCAAACAATGGACTATTATTCAATGCTAAAAGAGAAATATAAAGGCATGAAAAGACATGAAGAAGCCTTAAATGTATATTAGTAAACAAAATAAGCTAATCTGAATAGGCTACATACAGTATGATTCCCAGGACATGGAATTCTGAACAAGGCAGAACTATGGAGACAGTAAAAAGATAAGCAGTCTCTGGGGGTGACTGGGGGAGGATGAATAGGCAGAGGGGATTTTTCGGGAAGTGAAACTACTTTGCCTGGAACTGTACTATGAACTTAAGTCATGATACACGTGTCCAAACACAAAGAGTGCATGACCCCTGAGGCTCCCGGGGGGTTCTGTCACTTGAGCTGCCAACTCTTGGTTTCTGCTCAGGTCACAGTCTCAGGGTCCTAGGATTGAGCCCCACAGCAGCTCTGTGCTCAGCAGGGAAACTGCTTCCCCTCTCTCTCTCCCTCTATCCACCTCCCCACCCCCTGATCTCTGGAAAAAAATAAATAAATCTTGGGGGAAAAAAATAAGAATGTGCAATACCAGAGTGAACCCTACTGTAGAGGTTGGGTAGTTACATCATTGTAGGTTCATCAGTGGTCACAAATGTACGACTCAGTGGGGAATCTTCATCATGGGGGAGGCTAGACATGAGTGGGGGGAAATCTCTGTATTTTCCTCTCAATTGTGCTATGAAGTTAAAACTGCTCAAAAAAAAAAAAAGTCTTTCAGAAAAAGAAAGAAAGAAATGAAGACACTGATCCAAAGACAATTAAACAAAGTGATAGATATAGAAAGTGGAGAGATGAGAGTGTCACCGAGTACCAGTGGAGGGGAAATGGGCAATGGAACAAAAAAAAATAATAAAAACCATAACAATCCACTCTCATCCAAAATACTCCTAAGAACTACATATTGAAATTTCAAATTACATACCTGGAGAAAATCTCTCAGAATGAGTGACCCAGAGATTTGTTCTAGAAAAATTTTTAAATGAAAAAAAGTTTTGGGGGGTATTAAAACATCACACTTGAAAAACAATGAGAAGGCAGTAACAGTGGGGTTAGAGAAGGCCTGGGGGAGGTTCTGGATTCTCACCACCACTCACCCATCACTCACCGGTAGACACCCTGGCCCCCAGGGCAGGAGAGAACATGGGGGAAGCAGTAACGAGGGATCCCTACCACTCCCAGAAATAGAGATATAGCAGAGGCCTAATGGAAGCCAGAAGTCCTTGCACACTGAACAGCAGCAACCTGGGCCACTATTCCCTGCAGCAACGGAGGCCAAGCAGGAAATCTGAATTTCTACCTACCTTCAGCAGTAAAAGCCCGCCCTTCTCCCCCGCAAGAACAACTTCGGAGGAAGCCAGCCAAAATACAAGATTTGAAGTAAGACCCAGAGTTTGATAATGTAATATGCCAAGTGCTCATGCTTTGATAAAAAATTAGTTGCCTGAATATTAAGAGCTGAAAAAAAAAAATCTTAAACAGAATGAATAAGACACCACCACAAAGAGGGCAAAGATATTAAAATTATCTGACAAACACTTAAAGCAGGGAACATAAAATGCTTCAACAAGCAGTTATGAACATGATTGAAACAAACGAAAAACTAGACAGTCTCAGTAAAGAAATACAAAATTTCAGGAAGGAAACAGAAGCATAAAGAAGAAACAAATGGAAATTATAGGCCTTTAAATACAGAAGCTGGGAGGAGGGGTCGGTAAAAGCCTTCAGTTGATGTACTAAACACCAGAACAGAAGGGACAAAGAACAAATCAATTAACTAGAACAAAGAACAATAAAAAATATCCAATTTGAACAATAGACAAAATGGACTGATTAACAAGAAATAACAGAGCCTTGGGGACCTGTGCAACAATAACAAAAGACTGAAAATTCATGTTATCATAGGCTCACAGGAAGGAGAAAGAGAATACAACTTAGAAAGTATTCAAAGAAATAATTGCCGAAAACTTCCCAAATTTTCAAAAAAACATACACCTTCCTATTCAAAAAGCTGAACAAGCCCCAAGAACTGGTGTAAAATTGTACAGAACTTGGCACATTCATACAGACACATATACGCATGCACACATGCACGCACACATGCACACAAACGAGTGCAAGGTAAATTCGGGAAATCTCAAGAATATTGGTAGATTCTGATAGCGTGACTATTCCAGTTATTATACTACAACTCTATAAAATGTCACTGCCGAAGGGAACTAGGAAAAGCATACAAGATATTTCTCTGTATTATCTTTACAATTGTATGTGAGTCTACAAATGTCTCAATAGAGATTGTAACTAAAAATGGTTTTTGCAATCCATTCTCAATTTAAATGTGCTCTCCTCTGTCACTATCTTGTAATCTAAAGAACTTATAAGAAAGTTGGGAGAAGGAGTAATTGATGTTTCTTAAAATCTTGAAATGACATTATGATAGAAACAGAGAGCAGATTATGTCACCAGAAGCTCAAGGGAGGAGGGGGCAGGTGGAAGGGGGTCATGGCTCTAGAAGAGCAGCATGAGACATTCTTGGGGTGATGGAAATTTTCTCTATCTTGACTGAATCAACGTCAATACCCTGGTTGTGATAGCATTCTATATTACCATTGGGGAAAATCAGGCAATGGGTCCATGGGATCACTTTGTATTCTATCTTAAAACTGCATGCAATGGGCTCAGTCATTAAGCATCTGCCTTCAGCTCAGGTCATGATCCTGGAGTTCTGGGATCAAGCCCCGCATCGGGCTCCCTCCTCAGCGGGAAGCCTGCTTCACCCTCTCTCACTCCCCCTGCTTGTATTTCCTCTCTAAATGTATTTCTCTCTGTCAAATAAATCAATAGAATATTTTTAAAAATTCATGTGAACCCACAACTATCTCAAAATTTAAAATTCAATTAAAAATGGAATTCAGCCAATTAAAATGAATCCTTAGGAATTATACAAATGACCAGTGATGAGTACCGAATCCATTTAAAGTAGAACACACGACATAACTATGAGAACTGTGATTTCAGATTATTAACTGACATAATGTGAAAATATGAAAAAAATTAGAAGTAATAGGTAGGCAATAAGAGGGGTTTTAAAAAGTTAAGGCCACCAACTTTCACATGAAAGAGATAAGTTAAAACTTATTCCTGATTAAAATTCCATCATGCACTCTAAAAGTATATTATTAGCAGTTGGTAGTTACACTTGTGGTGAGCACAGCATAACACAGTTACCAAATCACTACGTTGTATACCTGACACCCATGTAGCCTCGTGTGTCAGCTTTACTTCAATTTAAAACAAAGTATGTCACTATTATGTTAATAGTTTTTATCATATTTTAACATTATAGATACTCTTAAGAATATTTCTTCCAGAGAAATTGTTTGAATTTCAAAAAGTTTCACTCTATATTTCTGTTGCATTACAATTAAATAAATTAAATGTACTGCCTAGCATAGTACAATGCCCAATAATGTCCCTGGACATAGGAAGGAAAAGTCAGGAGGTAAAATGTTACAGAGGAAAAGTTCTTAGAGTCTTTAGAACTGTAAAGTTTGATTGGAATCTTTGATTTTGCGCTTACAAGCTGAGAGTCCTAGAGCACATATTGACTTTATCTGAAATTCAGTTTCATTTTCTCTAAATTGAGCTAACACCGCTCATCCCACAGGACTATTCTGGGATTGGGACACAGTGCTTGGCACAGAATCTGCTGTCTTCCTTGATGTTAAAAAATGTATTAATTTCTCAGTAACTATTAATTACTTCCTTTCCCTCCCTTATTATATTACATTATATTCAATATATTTTAATTAAGGTCACAGAGAATTGCAGAGTAATTTAGAATGACTTCTATTTAAAGTGGCTAAGTGTTAATGGAAGAATCATAGTCATAGTCTATCAGCGTCTTCTATCATCTATAGATCTCTCAGAGACCCTCAAGCACACAGTTATAAATTACCATATTTTTATTTTGTGAAAGTGCTTGGGTCTACCAGAGACATTTTTTCTTGTCAAAAAACACATTGAAAATCCCTGAGATGGATATACAAATGAAAGGCTGGAAACAAAACTGTGAGTAGTGACACAAAGTAACAATTTGCTCTTCACTAGTAGAACCCAGGTTGTTAGCAAGAATTAGTCAGTTTACGTATTTTTTACTTCCAGTCAAGCAGCATCTGGTTTTCAATGGAAGACTGAACATTTGTCTGCCTTTCTCTACCCCCAGCTGTCCTTCCCATATGTACTCACAGAAGTAAAGAAAACTTCTAAATCAAATTAATAAAATGACAGTCCATTAGGAGAAATATGGTACATTTTCTCTCATTATTCTGGGGTTAAAGAGTAAACAAACCTGTTTCCAGCAAAGCTGATGACACAGGCAACACAGCAGTCACAGAGGTTTGCTGACTGGCTCCTCGCCTTCCCGTAATTGCTCTGCTCTTCTACTTTGCCGCTCACTGAGAGCAAATAAGTAAACTTGCTCTGCATCCAGTGACTGATTGACTCAGCAGGGGACCTCCCGAAACTACCTTCTGAGGCTATTATGAAAATCAACTGATCCAGAGTCCATTAAATGATGAACAGGCACACACTACCAAGTATCACAGACGAATCACCTGTCTTCCTGGGGAAAGCAACCTTGAGAGAGTCGGAACTTCTCTCTTAGCAACTAGGTTCATATAACAGCAAGCAGCCAACAACTCATCTATACAACAGGGGATTAGTTGGCACCACAGGTGGCACATCAGTGCCTAATCACAATTCAGGTGTGTGTTTTCATGAGATCAGACTCTTGAAATTGTTTTTTTATTATTGTTTTTTAAAGATTTTATTTATTTATTTGAGAGGGAGAGAGCATAGGAGTGAGAAGTGTCAGAGGGAGAAGCAGACTCCACGCTGAGCAGGGAGCTCATGGGGACTGAGTCATGAGAGAATAGACAGAATAGTTGAAAATGAATGGTAATGAAAATACAGCATGTCAAAATTTTTTGGATGCTGCTTAAATACTGCTTAAAGAGAAAATTTTAGCATTAAATACTTAGGTAAAATTAAAGTGTTAATTATCTACATTTCCACCTCAGAAGATAATAAAAGAAGAACAAAATAAACCCAAAGTATAAGGAAGAAAATAAAATGAAACCAAGAAATCAAGCAGCAAAGAGAAAAAAACAACAGGAAAAAGAAAGAAAAAATGATTCTTTAAAAAGAGTGGAAATTGATAAATCCTTAACAAATCTGAGGAAGACACAAATTAAAATGATCAAAAATAAAAGATATCTGTGATCCTGTGTAGATCCTGTGCAATTTAAAAAAATAATGAGGTAAAATTTAAATAATTTATAGCCAATCAATCCAACAAATTGGACAAAATGGACAAATTCTTTGGAAATCATAATTTACCAAAAGGATACCCAGAGAAATAAAAAATCTTTAAAGAAATTAAACACATAATCAAAAATTTCTCACAAAGAAGATCTCAGTATAAAAGTGTTTCACAGAAGAAATAATCTCAACTGTATATAAATTCTTCCAGAAAATACAAAAAAAAAAAGATCACACAACTCATTTTATGGGGCCAAAGGAGCACCAAAAACAAAAAATAAAAAGAAATCACATAAAAATTTACAAGTTAGATATCGCCCAGGACCATAAACAAAAATATTTTTAATAAAAATTAACAAAGAATCTCACAATTTATAAATCAAGTAATGTGTCATAATAAAGCAAAGCTAAAGGGAAGATTTAACATTTAAAAATCAATCCATGGCACATGAGTGCGTGCCACACTGGTGTCTAAGTTTAGCTCAGTGGCTTCGGTAGGGTCAGGCGAGAAGCAGATCTACAATTGTGTTTTAGGACACAGTGGAATCTATCAATTAATAAAGCTAGCAGAAATCTGCTAGATGGGGTGCTCTATCAAAATGAGAGAATAAACCAAGAGGAAGGCATCAGATCCTGGAATCAGGGGCTCCAACTAGTTGCAAAGGAATAAAGTGACCAATTCACCTGGATAGTGGCTGACATATTTAGCTATACAACCCCTCAAACACTCCTCACCACAATGACTCAGAGGAGGAACAACCAACAGAAGAAGAACCCAGAGACTGCAACCCCGGTCACAGATATACTGGAAATGAGCATAAACAATATGACAGAAATGGAATTCAGGGCAGCAATCGTCCAAGCAATGGCTAATTTGGAAAAGAACATTAGTCTCAAAATGGAAGCCCTAATAACAGAAGTGAAAGCGGAGGTTAGAAAGGCTATTAATGAGATGCAATCTAATTTAAATATGCTAACAGCTAGAGTAAGTGAAGCTGAAGATCGTATCAGTGATTTAGAAGACAGATGGATTAAGAAGGAAGAGCAAGAGAAATCTTGGAGCAAACAGATAAAATTCCATGAAAACAGAATAAGGGAAATAAATGATGCCATGAAACGCTCCAATATCAGAATTATTGGAATCCCTGAAGGAGTTGAGAGAGAAGCCTAGAAGATATAGTTGAACAAATCATGACGAAAATTTCCCTAATCTGGGGAATGAAACTAATGTTCATGTCCTAGAGGTAGAGAGGACACCCCCCCACCAAGATCAATGAGGCCATAAAAACCTCCAGCACATAATTGTGAAATTCGTGAATCATAAAACCAAGGAATATGTCTTAAGGGCAACTAGGGGGAAGCGATCCCTTACCTGTACAGGAAGGACCATCAGAATAACATCAGACCTTTCCAAAGAAACCTGGAAAGCCAGAAAGGGCTGGCAAGACATATTCAGGAAATTACATGACAAAAATATGCAACCAAGGATAATGTACCCAGCAACATTGACTTTCAGAATGGAAGAAGAAATAAAGAGCTTCCAGGACCGCCAAAGTCTAAAAGATTATGCACTACATAATGTAGCCAGCATTACAAGAAATACTAAGAGATGTCATCACCGCCGGAGGAGCCAGCCTAGGTGGAGTTGTGGGTCCCGAACCACAGGATGTCTGGTGGGCGAAATAATGACACGGACACGGAAATCTAATGCAAGCTGACAGACCCGCAGTCAGTCAGGAGAGACCTATGAAGCAGGCTCAGCCGCATGCTCTGGCTTTTTAGCATTGGCTTTCTAGCTCTAGCTCTCTAGCTCTGGCTTTGGCCCTCTTGCTCTACTTCTCTCTCCTCTTCTGTCTCTCTACTCTCTGTCTGCTTCTCTTTCTGCTGCTTTCTTTGCTTCTCTGTTTCTGTCTCTCTTTGCAGGCTCTCTCACTGTTTTCCAGCTCTCCTGCTCACTCCTCTAAGGCTCTCTTGCGGCCTCCTTGCAGGCTCTCTGCCTTTTTCTCTCAGTCTCTCTCTGTAGGCTCTCTTTCTGTTTGCCAGCTCTCCTGCTCTCTCCTCTAAGGCTCTCTTGCTGCTTCCTCGCAGGCCCTCTGCCTTTTTCTCTCTGTCTCTCTGCAGGCTCTCAGTCTCTCTCTCTCTCAGGGCTTCATCTCTCTTGACTGTCAAGGGTCCCAGTCTTTTATTATTTAAAAGTGAGGAAGTTGGGTAGTGCAGTTAAATCTATAACTGCTTTTGCACCCGCCCTAGAGACAGGATTAGCATTGTTACTGCAGGGTAAACTCACAGAAGTTGAGACCATTGAGGCACAGGGATCAAGAAATACAGATAAGAGATACAGAGATATGATTACCGGGAGGAGGACTATTTATGTCTTAAATAAGCACACGAAGGACATATTGCCCTGACCCACAGGGTATGTGGCTTTCCGGATTCTAGGAGGGAAAGCCCAGAGGGGCTTTCATTCACATTCACAGTACCTCCACCAAAGTTTTCCGGTGGCTTGGGCATGGCAGGAGGGGCGGATCAAGCACCGTCCCCGACAAAGAGAGGTTCTATAAAAGAGAAATGAACACAAGAGTGACACAGAGCAGAAATTTACAGAGGTAATCTATAGAAACATGAACTTCACAGGCAGCATGATGTAAATACAAACATATCTATCAATAATCACTCTCAATGTGAATGGCCTAACCGCTCCAATAAAAAGGCACAGTGTTGCAGACTGGATAAAACGACAGGACCCATCCATATGCTGTTTACAAGAGACAAATTTTGAATCTAAAGACACTTCCAGATTGAAAGTGAGGGGATGGAGGACCATCTTTCATGCCAATGGACCCCAAAAGAAAGCCAGGCTGGTGATTCCCATATCAGACGAATTGAATTTTAATATAAAGATTATAGTCAGAGACACAGAAGGACACTACATCATTCTCAAAGGGTCTATCCACCGAGAAGGTCTAACAATTGTAAATATTTATGCCCCCAACACGGGAACACCCAACTACATAAGCCAACTGTTAAGCTAAATAGTCATATTGATACAAATATATTAATTGTAGGAGATCTTAACACGACACTCTCAGCACTGGAAAGATCATCTAAACAGAAAATCAACAAAGAAGCAAGACCTTTGAATGACACACTGGGCCAGATGGATCTCGTAGATATATTCAGAACACTGCACTCTAAAACAACAGAATACTTATTCTTCTCAAATGCACATGGAACTTTCTCCAGAATAGACCACATACTAGGTCACAAATCAGGGCTCAACTGGTATCTCAAGAGTACCAGAATACTGAGATCATTTCCTGCATATTCTCTGACCACACTGCCATGAAACTGGAACTCAACCACAATAAAAAATTTAGAAGAAAATCAAATACTTAGAAGCTAAAGATGATCCTCAAGAATCTGTAGATCAACCAGGAAATCAAAAAAAACCAGACACACTTCATGGAAACCAATGAGAATGAAGATACATCGATCCAAAACCTATCGGATACAGCAAAGGCAGTCCTAAGGGGGAAATACATAGCCATTCAAGCCTCTCTCAAAAAAATTGAAAAATCCCAAATACACCAACTCTCACTACACCTTAAATAACTGGAAAAGAAACAAAAAATTAAACCAAACCCCCACACAAGATGGGAAATAATTAGGATTAGAGCAGAGATGAATGAATCAGAAACTAGAGATATAGTAGAACACATCAACGAAACTAAAGCTGGTTCTTTGAAAGAATCGATAAGATCGATAAACCATTGGACAAACTAATCCAAAAGAAAAGGGAGAAGACCCAAATTGATAAAATTATGAATGAAAGAGGAGAGATCATGACTAACACCAAGGAAACAGAAACAATCATCAGAAATTACTATCAATAATTATATGCCAATACGTTTAACAACCTAGAAGATATAGATACATTCCTAGAAACCTATAGACTTCCAAAACTGAAACAGGAAGACATTGACAATTTGAATAGACCTATATCTAGTAACGAGATTGAAGTAGTGATCAAAAACCTGCCCCAAAACAAGAGTCCATGACCAGACGGATTCCCTGAGGAATTCTACCAAACATTCAAAGAAGAAATAACACCTATACTCCTGAAGCTCTTTCAAAAAACAGAAACAGAAGGAAAACTTCCAGACTCTTTCTATGAAGCCAGCATTACTCTAATCCCCAAACCAGACAAAGACCCCCCCAAAAAAAGAGAACTTCAGACCAATATTTCTGATGAATATGGATGCCAAGATTCTCAACAAGATCCTTGCTAACAGGATCCAATAATGCATTAAGAAGATTCCACCATGACCAGGTGGGATTTATCCCAGGGATGCAAGGGTGGTTCAACACTCGCAAATCAATCAACGTGATAGAACAAATCAATAAGAGAAGAGAGAAGAACTACATGGTACTCTAATTGATGGAGAGAAGGCATTTGACAAAATACAACACCCGTTCCTGATCAAAACTCTTCAAAGTATAGGAATAGAGGGAATATTTCTCAACCTCATAAAATCTATCTATGAAAAACCCACAGCGAATATCATTCTCAATGGGGAAAAACTGACAGTCTTTCCTCTGAGATGAGGAATAAGACAAAGATGCCCACTCTCACCACTCCTGTTCAACATAGTGTTAGAAGTCCTAGCAACAGTTGGGGTACCTGGGTGGCTCAGTTGGTTAAGTGACTGCCTTCAGCTCAGGTCATGATCCTGGAGACCCGGGATTGAGTCCCACATCGGGCTCCCTGCTCAGCGGGAAACTGCTTCTCCCTCTCTCACTCCCCCTGCTTGTGCTCCCTCTCTGGCTATGTTTCTTTCTGTGAAATAAATAAAATCTTAAAAAAAAAAAAAAGAAGTCCTAGCAACAGCAATCAGACAACAGAAAGAAATAAAAGGTATTCAGCTTGGCAAGGAAGAAGTCAAACGCTCTCTCTTTGCAGATAGCATGATACTCTATGTGGAAAACCCAAAAGACTCTACCACCAAACTGCTAGAACTCATACAACAATTAGGTAATGTGGCAGGATACAAAATCAATGCACAGAAATCAGTTGCAGTCTTATACACTAACAATAAAAATATAGAAAGGGAAATCAGAGAATCAATTCTGTTTACTATAGCACCAAAAACCATAAGATACTTAGGAATAAACCTAACCAAAGAAGTCAAGGATCTGTACTCGAGGAACTACAGAACACTCATGAAAGAAACTGGAGAAGACACAAAAAGATGGAAGAGCATTCCATGCTCATGGATCGGAAGAATAAACATTGTCAAAATGTCTATACTGCCCAGAACAATCTATATTTTCAATGCCATTCCAACAAAATTCCACCAACATTCTTCAAAGTATTGGAACAAACAATCCTAAAAATTTTTATGGAACCAAAAAAGACCCCGAATTGCTAAGGAATTGCTGAAGAAGAAAAACAATGCTGGGGGCATCTTGTTACCTGACTTTAGGCTTTATTACAAAGCTATGATTACCAAGACAGCATGGTACTGGCACAAAAACAAAGAAATAGACCAATGGAACAGAGCAGAGAGTCCAGATATGGACCTACAAATCTATGGTCAAATCATCTTCGACAAAGCAGGAAAAAATATCCAGTGGAAAAAAGACAGTCTCTTCAATAAATGGTGCTGGGAAAATTGGACAGCTACATATACAAGAATGAAACTAGACCATTCTCTTACACCACACACAAAGACAAACTCAAAATGGATTAAAAACCTCAACGTGAGGCAGGAATCCATCAAAATCCTAGAGAAGAACATAAGCAGTAACCTCTTTGACATCGGCCACAGCAACTTCTTTCAAGACACATCTCCAAAGGCAAAGGAGACAAAAGCGAAAATGAACTTTTGGGACTTAATCAAAATAAAAAGCTTCTGCACAGCAAAGGAAACAGTCAACAAAACAAAGAGGTAACCCACGGAATGGAAGAGGATATTTGCAAATTACACTACAGATATCCAAGATCTATAAAGAACTACTCAAGCTCAATATCCAAAAAGAAGATGAACACATCAGAAAATGGGCAGGAGACATGAACAGACACTGCCATAGAAGAGATACAAATGGCTAACAGACACATGAAAAAATGTTCATCATCACTAGCTATCATGGAAATTCAAATCAAAACCACACTGATATACCACCTTACACCAGTCAGAATGGCCAAAATTAACAGGACAGGAAACAACAAGTGTTGGAGAGGCTATGGAGAAAGGGGAACCCTCTTACACTGTTGGTGGGAATGCACGTAGGTGCAGCCACTTTGGAAAACAGTGTGGAGATTCCTTAAAAAATTAAAAATAGAGCTACCCTATGACCCTGCAATTGCACTACTGGGTATTTACCCCAAAGATACAGATGTAGTGAAAAGAAGGGCCATATGTACCCCAATGTTCATAGCAGCAATGGCCACAATTGCCAAACTGTGGAAAGAGCCAAGGTGCCGTTCAACAGATGAATGGATAAAGAAGATGTGGTACATATATACAATGGAATACTATGCCTCCATCAGAAAGGATGAATATCCAACTTTTGTAGCAACATAGACTGGATTGGAAGAGATTATTCTGAGTGAAATGAGCCAAGCAGAGAAAGTCAAGTATCACATGGTTTCACTTACTTGTGGTGCATAAGGAGTAATATAGAGGACAGTAGGAGAAGGAAAGGAAAGGGGAGGTAGGGTAATTTGGAGAGGGAAATGAAACATAAGAGACTTTGGACTCAGAAACAAACTGAGAGTCTTGGAGGGAAGGGGGTGGGGGGATGGGAGAGCCTGGTGGTAGGTACTGAGGGCACATACTGCATGGAGCACTGGGTATGGGGCATAAACAATGAATCTTGGAGCACTGAAAAAATAAAATAATATTTTTTAAAAAGACTTCTGGGTTTCCAGATAATATTTAGTTCTTGCTAACTTTTCTTGCCTTATTTTTCCAAAATCAGACAATCCTGCCTTCAAAATTATGGCATGCAAGAGATAGTCACCAACTTCTTAGATGGTTTAAAACTCAAATTGCTGGGGGTTAAGAACTTCCACATTAAACTGCAGTAGCAGCATGGTAAAGACTAGGACTTGCTGCTCAACAGGTCTCTAGTCCAGAAATAGGATGTCTGCCTTCCTCTTGTAGGCAGCCCAAGTTTGTGAAGTAATACTCTTAGGCTTCCTTCACTCAGCTTTAGATAGGGAAAGAGAGAGAGGAGCTTTCCCCTCCTCTACCTGGAAGAAAGGGAAAATCCCACAACTTCTTACCCTTATGAGATTCTTCCACAGAAATTTTTCTCAGTGATTCTCCAGTCTACTCTAAACTTTGTTTGGAAGTAGTGATTGTGCCTAAACTTGTTGTAGCAGGCTTTAGAATGCAGATGTTTGGGGTGCCTGGGTGGCTCAGTGGGTTCAGCATCTAACTTTTGATTTCGGCTCAAGTGATGATCTCAGGATCATGAGATCCAGCCCTGCAACAGACTCTGTGCTTAGCATGGAGTCTGCCTATTCCTCTCCCTCCTTCTGTTCCTCCCTCTCTCTCTGTCTCTCTGTCTCTCTGTCTCTCTCTCTCTCTCTCTCTCTCCCTTAAATAAATAAATACATCTTTTTTTAAAAAATGCAGATGGTCATGTTACATTTTAAGCTTAAGAATTTCAGGCTAACTTCTGAAATAACAGAACTTAAAGACATAAAAGTGGAATTAGCAATCCTTTTTCTCTGATTCTTTCTGTTGCTCACTTATTAGTATAGCAGCTAAGTCCGAGAGCTTAATATTATTTTTCCTATTATGCTCACTTTTCTACTGGCAGAGAAAAAATATGGACAGAGGAGAGAAAAGAACTAAAAGGAATGGAGTATTAAATATATAACTGTTTCTACTATCCTACCTCCTGAGATCCAAGATCCCCAGTTTATGAAAGATTAACCACACTCTATGATGGCACTATAGAGCATGCGTGAGTCCCTTTTATCTAAAAATAGGGCTTTCTGAAGAATATAGAATTACATTCTTATTTTAATATTTAAGCCTGTGCTCAGTGAGATTCTAAAAGCCTGAAAACTTTTTCATCACAGGAATAAATCAAAAGCCTATATTTAATACTGCACAAAGCAGAAATAATCCTATACATACACACACACACACTAAAAGAAAGGAGGAAAAGCACTCCTACAGATGTAGTACATTAAACAGATACCCATGGCTTTTATCTTTAATGAGAGCCATTGAACAGGTGGGAACCATGATTTAAAAAGCTTTGTTTTAAATCCACATCAGATAGAAGACAGTGAAAGCAAATGTGCACTCTTATCAAATACAGCAACTGAATTTGAGCTTATACACTCAATACTACAAGCACTGAAACTCATATATTATATATAATTCCATTTTGATTATATGCACAGATAAAACCAATGCCAAATTGTTTTCCATTTATACACATAAAATAGACCCTCTTTTAAGTGGAACTCATTCCAGTGTTGAAATAATGTAAAAAAAAAAAAAGGGCCCAAAATATATAAAGTATTATTTTGTCTGAATAGAGGAACTAAATGCAATTTAATAAATTATTACTAATAAAAACCTGACAATTAAAATAGAAATTAGTCATCTTCAATTTTTCAAACCAGATATGCTTTTTAGATATTATGTGCTTTTAAAATAATGTGTGTCTCCTGGGAATAGTTCATTCAGGGATTTTAATAGTCAATTATTTTTTAAGATAATCAATTTATGACAAGAAAAATATGATTAATACTACAATGTTTAAGAAAATTAAAAATATAGTGATTGCTATAAAACATGATTTCTTTTTATGGAGAAATTCATTATTCCCCAAAGCATCTGAGAGGAAAAAAAAATCAACAAAGCTTTTTATTTTTAATTAATTAAACTGAAGTTTGAAATTACTTTACTTGCTCAGTATGTAGAATCAAATGTCCCCAGAAATAGAAAAAAAAAAGTTGAATTATCAGATAATCATAAAAACAAGATCCAGGAGATTGTACAGTTAATAGCCTAATCATTTTGACAAAGAACACTCCCAATTCTTAACCAACCTTTCTATAGTGATGACAACTAATAGAAAAGCAATTACAGTGTTAGAATTATTCTTATACCTGCTGGGCCTGACCCTTTATTTTTCCATAGGGAATCCAATAGGGTTTGTGATGAACTGAGGTGAGATATTACATTAACTTTATTTGAAGCTAATTTTGTTGCCACATTTACCAGCATCTAGCACAATAATTATTTGACCAAGCATTCTTTGTTACATGCAATATGTACAAAATGTGGGCAATCAATAATAACTGGAAAATTGAGCTGGCAAAAAGAAATCATTATACATGAGTTGGACTTATACTCAATTGTATAATAAAGGATTACTCTACAAGAAGACTTGTGTTAGCATAAAACTCTAAAGAAAATATGAGGTTGTCCTCTAGAGATCGTATTTCAGAACATCAGAAGAAAATGTATCTCTCTTGATTAATGTTAAATAATAAAGGAACAATCTACATGTATTAATATTCCAACACATGTGGGATCAATTTCTCCTTAACCTTATATAGTACTCTTCTTAAATAGTAACTGTTCCTGAAGAGGTCCTCATAAGACAGAAAGTCAAAAATGAAATGATCACATACGTGGAAGAAAAAAAGCCTCCCTCACCTGCTCTCTCTTTTTTCTGCATTTGCGGGGGATAAGCGTGGGGATAGGAGTAACCGTCTAGGATGCTTGAAAATGAAGACAGTTTTTTCCATAACCCAGGTCCACCCATGTTATAATAATAGGTGTGTTTTTGTAATAAATTAGAAGTAGGTAAGATAGAGAGATACTTTTTAGCATAAGAAGGCATAAACAATGCCAACAAATGTCATCAAAGAGTATGAAACTCTGTTTGGGAGATATTTAACCCTATACTCAAAGTAGTTTTTTATCACCCTCCTCCATTCACGGAGATTGTAAACTCTACTGAGAAACACTCAAAAATAAGAAATTAAACAAAACAAACACTTAACATAAGTGATTGACACTCTCAAAAGCTTAGAAGGTAGGAGGCAGAATCCAGACCAAGATGGCTAGGGCAGTCTGGGAAAAAAGAAGGAATTGGGAAGAGTGTGATTTGAGGATTGGTCCCAACAATGGTTAATGTAAATCTGTCAGGCCCACTAAGGAACAATTGCATTGAGAAATAAAACAAATTTTGTATATTTTCCACCCAAACTGGACACTTCTTAAACTGCACAAAGCAATTTGAAATTGAAATCGTGACTCGTCAATGAATACTGAATAATAAAATAGGATAATATATTTTTCTAGAATCTGTGAGTGACAGATACATTAAGAACATTCACATTAAAAGATTACTTATGATTGGAAACATAATTTATTCTTTATCTTTCTGTCCCTACAAAAGCAGCTCAAGTTTGTTCTTGCTAGGACTTAGGACCAATGTGTGGTGCGTGCATGTGTGCGTGCATACATGTGTGCCTGTGTGTGTGTGTGTGTGTGTGTGTGTGTGTGTGTGTGTGTGGAGAGGGCTGGGATGCCATCAACTACTGTTAATTCATTTCACGTGAATTATGCATATCCATTCTCTCCTAAATCCACAGGCCTGAGACTTTGCACAGCCTTTATTTTCATCCCTAAATATGTGATGGAAGTCACATTGCATATTCCTCAGGAAGGTTTCCCTCCAGGAGTAAACCCAAAACTTAATGAAGCATCGGGGGATTGAAATAGTGGATTAACCTCTCATTTCCTAGTTGAGAACATCTTCATGATTCCATTTGGCCAGCCCCAAATGGCAAATGATCTTCTACACTTTTGTTCTTATTTTTTGCCCATTTTTTGCCCATTACTAGTCCATCAACTCCTTGTGAAATTGTTGGATTAATGTTCTGATTATTTCACATTGACATTTTCTGAATACAGAGGGGGAAAAACCCTACTAGACAAAGGTTATAATATTTTTTGTTTGGGGGTTAGTAATTAACTTTCACATTGCAGAAGTTAACTGACATCATTCTTGAATTAAACAAAAGAACTAGTTTTTGTTTGTTTTGAAGTCTCTTTCATTAAAATTTTTAAAACTCTCAACATGAATTCATAATGCACAGTGACTCTATCATGAATGAGCACTGTGGGCCCGTCCCAGAATATAAGACACAGCTAGCTCTCCCTGCCGAAGAATGAGTTATATGTGGTCACTTCAAGTGCATAAGTACTTCGGAGTCAAGTAAACCTGATTTCAGATGAAAGCTTTACCATTAACTTAAAGTGTTTTGTTGGGTGAATTCTAAACCTTATTTTTCACAGTTCTAAAATGGGAATGCAACATCAAATTCCTAAAGATGCTGTAAAGATAAAACAGTCTTGCAATTAATTACAATTAATAACACTTGCAGGGTCAACGGCTCTCATTGTTTCTGACACTAAGTTCAAAACATCGTAAATAGTAAACGCTCTCTACTTCAGTGTCTATGAAGGGAAAGAAATTTAGCCCCTGAACTTGAGAAGCTGGTACTTGAATTTTCATATCTGTTTGTATTATTAGATCTTTGAATGATTTTTTTTCTTCAATAAAAGCTTTGTTTCCATTCCATATTCAATAATTTCCTTAGAATTTCTAATCCACCTTTGGCATTCTTTGCTAGTCCTTACCACTTTTACAGATTTATTGCCTTTAATTTCCTTAATTTTTGTGGAAATTTGTAAAGAAAGAGGGAGATAATTGGGTGATACTACTCTATCATGGTGACCTGAAAGTCTCAATGTATATTCTGTTCATTTATTTTTTATTTTTTAAATTTTTTATTAAATTCTAGTTAGTTGGGGGCACCTGGGTGGCTCAGTTGATTGGGCCTCTGACATTTGATTTTGGTTCAGGTCATGATTTCAGGGTCATGAGGTCAAGCCCCAGAGTTAGCTCTATGCTCAGCATGGAGTCTGCTGGTCCCTCTGCCTATGCTCCTCTCTGTGCTTGTGTGCTCTGTCTCATTAATTAATTAATTAAAATCATTTAAATAAATTCTAGTTCATTGACATATGGTGAAATAGGGATTTCAGGAGTAGAATTTAGTGATATATCACCTGCATATGGCACCCAGTATATTCTAATTTAGGTAACATAGGCCTGTGTGCTTGTAGTAATTTCAGTTATTCTCAGCCCTTGAAAGAGAAGACTTTCAGAGTTGGCAAATAAAATGACAAGTCTTCACAGAGAAGACCCTCTGTGGTAGATTCCTAAGTTTTATGAAATTTACCTATCGTACCAGAGACAACCTGTGGGATTTTTTTTTTCCAAAAACAGAATGCATGCATAAGGATATACTTTAGCAGTTAAGTCTCCAAAAATAAAATATGGATATGTGATGACTGAGTAAAATGGTAGACATGGACATCAAGGGAGGATTTACCAGGCAAAGAACAGTTCTTTAGTAAGGAGCTTTAACAATTTTTTCTTTTAGTACTAAAATGCAATCCTTTCAAATTCTGGTAAGTAGTCAACATAATGACAGTCCCAATTAGTTTAAATTTACGTAAATCTACTTAATGCTGTAGACATCCAAGCCATTGTGCTAGAGAATATGAAGAACAGAAAGGGAAAGGAAATAGGTTTTGTGTTTATGGAGTTAACAGTCAGAGTCAGCGAGCTGAATATACAAATATATTTTTTTTTAAAAGAGGAATTAATAAGTATTTCCAAAACTGATGCTGTCTACTTTATTGAAGTGAATATATGGGAAGTCAAAGAGTCACAGAAAATTTTCAAATGCAATAGCAGAGATGCAAAACACAGAGGTGGGGAGAGAAATAGGTTGAGTCAAAATAAATCAAGGTAGGGGGGTGCCTGGGTGGCTCAGTTGGTTAAGCGACTGCCTTCGCCTCAGGTCATGATCCTGGAGTCCTGGGATCAAGCCCTGGAGGCCTGCTTCTCCCTCTCTCACTCCCCCTGCTTGTGTTCCCTCTCTAGCTGTGTTTCTCTCTGTCAAACAAATAAATAAAATCTTTTAAAAAAGAAAAAAGATAAATCAAGGTAGAAATCTGAATGGAGGGACACCTGCTGATTGTAGAGCAATCAGGTTGATGTTTTGGCTGTGGCTAACTTGTAACTTCCTTCTCCATGAAAGAGAATGTACACAATTTAGAAGATTAAATGTTACACGTTGAGTATACATATATGTAGCATTTGAGCACTAGGAACTATACCCTAGTGTGCCATTTTATGCTCTTAGAGCAATAAATGTTTTGAACTAGACTCAGAGGTGAAAAGGCTCTCCAGAGAAGCTTTTAAATGTTCAAATTCAGGAAGTGAATAAAATCCCAAAGGAAAGAAATGAAAATAAATAAATCAATAGGAGGGTGGGGAAAATAGTGGACCAGATACTAGGATAGTGTTAAGAATTTGGCAATTGGATAAATTCAGTTTGCTAAACATACACAATATAGAGTAGGAACAAATGGAGCAGGTCAAGGTGAGCGAACTGCAATGCTCTTACACAAAAGATTTTATCAGCAGAGGAGTGTTTATTATTAAGCTAGTGGAGCTTAATTTTCTTTTCTTTTATTTACTTATTTTTTAAAGATTTTACTTATTTGACAGAGAGAGAGAGAGTGTGGGCGCACACAAGCAGCAGCAGGAAGAGGGAGGGGGGAAGCAGGCTTCCTGCTGAGCAAGGACCTCAATGTGAGACTCAATTCCAGGACCCTGCATGACCTAAGCCGAAGGCAGACACCTAACCGACTGAGCCACCCAGGCACCCCTAAAACTATTGGAGCTTAATTTTAAAGATGCTTCTTTCTACTGTCCCCTTCCAGGGCTCTGGGATGGGCTCTAACACTATGTTAATAAAATTTTATGTCTTGACAAATTTGCAAAATTAAATCATTGTAACCAAAGTTAGTTAATATCACTGTCTCTTTTCTTCTCCAACTTTCACTGTCACAGGGTTCCTTCCTGTCAAGTCAATCAGCTTTGGAGTAGTCTCATTATTGGGCCCTAGCCAGAGGGAGTTGGGCTGGAGATGTTTTATTTTAGAAGGATAGTATCCATGATTCTCAATTGCTTCTTTTAATTAGTTAATTTATTTATAACCACATACTGTAGCAATTTAAAAAAAATCTAATTACAGCCAATATATTCAGCCACCTATTGTACCAACTCAGCTTTTTGTCCAATTCTGTTTTTATTTTATTTTGCTTAATGAGGATCCTCAAAATTATATAAACTTCATGACCCACAAAACCCCGGATGAAACATAATTTCTGAAATGGAGAAGTGGATAACCAACTCAGAGGGAAAGAACATATCTTAAGAAATCAATGTGGTATAGGGCGCCTGGGTGGCTCAGTTGGTTAAGCGACTGCCTTCGGCTCAGGTCATGATCCCGGAGACCCAGGATCGAGCCTCACATCAGGTTCCCTGCTCGGCAGGAGGCCTGCTTCTCCCTCTCTCACTCCCCCTGCTTGTGTTCCCTCTCTAGCTGTGTTTCTCTCTGTCAAATAAATAAATAAAATCTTAAAAAAATTTTTTTTAATTAAAAAAAAGAAATCAATGTGGTATAAAAACCAACACAACATAAGGATATTAATATCTCTAGGTTGGGAATGAGGAGACCTAATTTCTTGTCTCAGAAATGTAGGCATAATAATTTAATATAATGGGCATAATTTCATCTCACCGGGCTTCAGTTGTGTTAGCTGTACAAATGAAAAGTTTAATCCAATTTATAACTGCCAAACACTGGTCCTTGAACAGATCTTTACCATAAAGTTTTTAGGGACAATCCATTCATTCACACATGACTGGAATGTTCACTGAATATCCACTACATGTCTGAGGCTGCTAGGTACTAGGGATGCAGGGATTCTGTTTTCCTGCCACTGAGAGCCTAGCATTTGGGGGAGCAAGGTGGGGGCAGAAACATTAAACAAATAATCACAGAGATGCATGCAAAATTACATACTGTGTGTAAGTACTATGAAGATAAAGTAGAAAGAGCCACAGGAGAGTACAATAATTAACTTTTCTGAAGGAGATCAGATAAAGCTTCTCTAAGAACATGTCATTTAAGCTGAGATATGGATGAACAGGAGGTAAGTAATGATAATGAGAGATTAAAGGAGGAGGCTGAGAGCCTTTCAGGCAAGTGGCAAAGTATGAGGAAAATCCAGAAGTGCAGGGAACACAGCTTATGAAAGAAGCCATCTCCCAATTTTATTTCGATTATGTACAACAAGCAGTTAAAAAAATTACCACACTATTAATGTTTGTTTCTTTATCCATGAGTAGAATACACATACTATTGTATTTGTATGATGTGTATAATATAAAAATAACAAAAATATAAATGTTTCAATATTATATGAAGGGTACAGAAACCTTTCCATTCTAACAAAAAAAAAGCGCAATGTTGTGAACAGATTATATTTTTTTTATTTTTGAAAATCTTAGTTTAATACTTTGTGATACAGTGATTAAAAGTCTTTCCATAGCCAGTTTATTTTGACTACTAATTTTAATGGCTATTATAGCTTCAAAACATAATAGTCCACAAAGGAGCATATCTAAATAGGAAAATTACATTATTAGCTAAACTTAAAAATTATTACTTTGACTTTATAATCAATATGCCCAGTAAGCAAAAGTTTTTATTAAAAATTGCCTAGCAATTTCCTGTCACTGGTTAGCTATCTAGAAAACTGATCAGACCATGTTGATTATTCAATTTTTAATAAATAAATATAAAATCCACAGAAATTCTATATGAAAACTTTGCCTCCAAAGACATAAAGTGTGCAGAGATGAGAATATTTACAGGTGGTGCAATCACTTAACTTCGGGTTTCTATATAATAATGATGGAGGGCGTCTGTGTGGCTCAGTTGGTTAAGCAACTGCCTTTGGTTCAAGTCATGATCCCAGAGTCCAGGAATCGAGTCCCACATCAGGCTCCCAGATCCACAGGGAGTCTGCTTGTCCCTCTGACCTTCTCCTCTCTCTCTCTCTCTCTCTCTCTCTCTCTCTCTCTCTCTCTCTCAAATAAAGTATTTTAAAAAAGCAATGATGGAAACACTTCCAAATATCTGTCCTCAAAAGAGCTCTATCCATAACAAGAGCTTCCTTAAAAGAGAGGATTGTTAGCCGTTTCACTCATTAAAACATCAAAGTTACTTCAAATAGGCTAAGCAATTTTAGTTTAAAAAAAATGATTAATAGGTTTGAAGCTGAAGAGAACCATTGACAGAAATGAGCACATTTTTTGAAATGGAAAACTTAGGAATTTTTCTTTATGTAGAATAATTCTTCTAAGAATTTCAGCATGTGTTAACTAGCAAACTTTGGCATCACAGATTTTGATAGCCATTGCCCGTCTTATTTCCAAAGATGTAAATACTCTATTATAAAAAAGCAATATTTTTAAAAACCAACCTCAGTAAAACTTTAGTGAAAGGGTAAATCTATTAAAAAAAACTTGTGTTGCATGAACTGCAGTGCTTTAAAATATTCTGGAAATGGACAGAAGAGTAAGAGTGAAGCCATCAAGCAGGGCAGGTTTGCAGGCACCCCTTTCCCCCAGAGAGCTCTGCCACTCTGTGACCAGGCACCCTCCAACTGAGGCATAAAGGAGGAATCCTTACCAAAAATGTCAGTAAAGTCTACTTTAACAGTTTTGTAGATAAATATAAAAATAAATCCTAATATTTTCACCATGACCACAATGTAATATCATCTTGCAACCTCCAGCGTCTGTACCTCATTTTGTAGATCACTGCTCTGGAGGAACCAAAAGGAAGTCTGAGAAGTTGGAGGGCAAAAGGCAAGGAGACTGTTAGACGTGGCTGGATGAGAAGGCAGGGCAGAGTGTGCCCTGGCAGGACATGTTAACAATAACTTCATGAACAACAGAAGTGACAAATGACTACTGTTTTGTTTTGTTTTTTTTAAGATTTTATTTATTTATTTGACAGAGAGAAACACAGCTAGAGAGGGAACACAAGCAGAGGGACTGAGAGAGGGAGAAGCAGGCTTCCCGCTGAGCAGGAAGCCCGATGCGGGGCTCGATCCTGGGTCTCCAGGATCATGACCTGAGCTGAAAGCAGTCGCTTAACCAACTGAGCCACCCAGGTGCCCCAAGACTACTGTTTCATGAAGTTTTAGAAAATTAAAATTTATCTACCAGGTTGTCCTTTATTCTGGCTGTATTATTATGATTATTAATATTACCATTTGGGGTTAATTTTTTGAATAAATTATAATAATGGCAATTTTTTAACTTTATTTTATTAGGGTATGAACACATAACATGAGATCCACCTCTAAACAAATGTTTATGTGTACAGTACATTATTGTCGGCTGAGGTATAAAGTTGTACAGCTGATCTCTAGAGCCTATTCACCTTCCTGAAATGAAACTCCATGCTCATTGATCATTTCCTATCTCCTTCAGGCCCTGGCAACCACTATCCCACTCTTTGATTCCACGAATTTGACCATTTTAGATCCCCTGTACGAGTGGAATCATACAGTATTAGCCTTCCTGTTACTGACTTATTTCACTTAGCATAGCATCCTTGAGGTTAATCCATCTTGGCACATATTACAGGATATTTTTGTCTTCTTAAAGGCTAAATAGTATTCCATTGCATGTATACACCACATTCTCTTTATTCACTGATCTCTGTTTAAAGTATAGGATTCCATAAAAAACGGAGCAGTCTTTGTTCTCTTCCACCTTAATGTTTTTGCCATATTGTCTTAACATTTTAATCTTTGTAAACACAAATGTCTGAGACCCACTAATCTACATAAGATCTATGATCCATTCTACTCTCTAAAATTCTAGGTTAAGGACACCTAGGTAGTTCAGTCACTAGCCATCTGCCTTTGGCTCAGTTCATGATCCCAGAGTTCCGAGATCAAGTCCCACATCAGGCTCCCTGCTCAGTGGAGAGTCAGCTTCTCACTCTGACCCTCATCCTGCTTGTGCCTGTGTGCTCTCTCGTTCTCTCTCATATAAATAAAATCTTAACAAACAAACAAACAAACAAATAAATAAATAAATAAATAACAACTAAAATTCTAGGTTAATACTTGGAAAGAATGATTGAAGTCCATGTGGAATGAGCCATTGCATTTTTGCTGTGGTTTAAGAATGGAAATAAACTGTCCTTGTATAAAATGATTACCTATCATTAAAGATGCCATATAAAGTTTTGTGTGTGTCCCAAGGGCTTGGACAACTCACAGATTATGCTCTTTCTGGTCGGCTTTCTAGCAGCTTTATGCTGGATATAAACTTACATATCCTTCATCAAGTGTGCTGATAATTACTTGACGCTTTTAGAAAAGCAGAGAGTAGCAATGTAAAATATTCCAGAAAAATTAAAATATTTACATACATTTTTCAGGTTTCCAAAAATTGATTATTCTGGGAATGAGAAATCTTGAGAATGGAATGAAAGCCAGACTTCACTTTTTGCATGTTTACTGTCATGTAGGCACATCCTACATGGCAATGACTCTGTAAAGTATAAATATATTTATGGAACTTATTTTCTGGAATTATCCATGAGAATAAAATCCCAAACTTGCATGAAACGTATTTTTATAGTAATTGATAGCTGTCAAGTTGTCAACAAACAAAAGCAAAAAAAAAAAAGCAAAAACAAAAATTTTGCTCAAAAAAGGCAAAAAAAACCACAAACTATAAGGTTTGACTGGGTTTTATTTTAATAAATCCATAAATATGGTACTTCTTAGGATAGACTTAGATATTAATATTAACATTTGTATTTGATGTTAAATTTTTCAGTATATCACCAGTAATTATAAATTAAAGTAGACATGTAGGTTATATAATTTATAATATCATCTTGGAATTCAATCCCTATAGAGAAATATTTAGGGCACTTAACACCATATATATGATCACAAACCACAACCTTCCCCTCCCCCCCATAAGAGCTTATTAAGTTTTGTCTGCATTTCAGAAAATAAATTTCAACACTCAAATGTAACTGCCTTCTCTGAATTTTCTATTCTGTTCCATTGATCTATGTGTCTGTTTCTGTACCAGTACCATACTGTTTTGATTACTACAACTTTGTAGTATAACTTGAACTCTTGAATTGTTCTTCTTTTTGTTTTGTTCTTCTTTCAAGATTGCTTTGTAGAAGCATTATTTACAATAGCCAAATTATGGAAGCAGCCAAAGTGTCCACTGATAGATGAATGGAAAAAGAATATGTGGTGTAGAGGCACCTGGGTGACTCAGTTGGTTAAGCAACTGATTATTAATTTCAGTTCAGGTCATGATTTCAGGGTCCTGGGATTGAGCCGCCTATCAGGCTCCATGCTCAGTGGGCACTCTGCTGGAGATTCTCTCTTTCCCTCTCCATGTTCACCTCCCCATGGTTGTGCTCTCTCTCTTCTAAAATAAATGAATTAATAATAAAAAAAAGGATGTGGTGTATATATACAATAGAATATTGCTTAACCATCAAAAAGAATGAAATCTTCCCGTTTGCAGCAATAAGTGAAATAAGTAGTCAGAGAAAGAGAAATATCATATGATTTCACTCATATGTGGAATTTAAGAAACAAAACAAACAAGCAAAAGAAAAAGAGGGAGGAAAACCAAGAAACACACTCCTAACTATAGACAACATACTGATGGTTACCTGAAGAAAGATGGGTGGGGGATGGGTGAAATAGGTGATGGGATGAAACTTGTGATGAGCATCGAGTGATATACGGAAATGTTGAATCACTATATTGCACACCTGAATTAATATAACACTATATGCTAACTAACGGAAATTAAAATAAAAAAATTAATAAAGAACTATCTTCTCAAAACTGGGAACAATATTTTAGTGGCTAAATCTAGTGACTTTGTATTGATGTTCCTTTCTTAGCCTCTCTGAAGGCACTGGAACTGGTGATCACCCCTTCTTTCTGTAAACTCTCTTGCCCTCCAGAATGTTACTCTCTTTTATTCCTTTTCCTATTTTGAATGTTCTTTCTCACTTTCCTCTATTATCGTCTTCTTCTCAATATCTCTATTAAATCAAATTTTATCTATTTTTCTGCTTTAGGCCTTAAGTAATAAATTCTGGCAACTTTAAGTTATCGGTACACATTTTTTAGACTATACTACCCGAATACATGATAGGCACTTGTAATTCAATAGAATGCAAACTTGCCACATTATTTGTCCTTCTCAACAGTCCTTTCTAATTCTTTAACAACACTATCAAGCATCTAGCAGCTTTTCCTTATGTCTTTTTCTAGTTCATTACCAAAAAAAATTTATATGTTGTCTATATCTTTAATCCTCCCAGACAATCTTACTCTCTGCAACCTGAGGGATTTTTCTAGAATACAAATCTAACCTTGTCACACATCTGCTTAAAATATTTCAATTGGCGATCAAAATATAAAGATGATTTCTGAAATCTTTAGCATGGAATTCAAAACTTTTCATAATGAATCTCTCCTTTTCCTTCTCTCAATCATATCTATTCACTCATTCATTTATCAATTTGGTTATATCTGTCAAACTACTAGGCACTAAGATTGTGTGGTCAGAAATAATACACACAGTACTTTCCCCCATAGATCTTTGAATCTTACCCATTTCAACTGTACCCACATGGACTGTTCCACCTCTTAGAATGTCTTGATCTTTCAGGCATCATGCCTTTGTACCTGAAATTTTCACTTTCTTGATTGCATTCTCTGGCCATCTCATGGTATCCTATTCATACTAAGAGTAACTGAAATTGCAGCATCTTTCTTCAAGTTATAAGTAAGGTCTCCTACTTAAGTTCCAGTAGAATGTTCTCTAAACTATTATTGTAATTTTACTATTATAGAGAAACTAATATGTAATATTACATTGGCGTATAGTACTATGTATTATAGAGAGGAAAAAGAAGGTCTTTGGAGTTAGTAAAATTCTTTCTCAGGTCCTGAATCTGTCATCTATTACCTGTGTGATTTATTCTAGGAAAATTACTTAAGCTATCTGTGCTCCTATTTCTTGGTATATGAAAAAGGCTTAATGGGTCTAGTTACATATCTTAATCTATATACCTAAATTTATGTCTCTATACAAACCCATTTTCTGCTGTAATGTATCTTTTATCAATGCATTTTATTTAAGGGCAGAGATTCTGATATGTAGATAATGTATATAAAGCTGATTCAAGGTATCTTATAAAATGCGTACCAGTACCTATATATAATTATACCCATGTCTCTGTCCTCAACAATGTCCACTTTTCTTGTTTGAGGTTCAGACATTAATAAGATTGGTTGGGTTAAATAACCAGCAGTGTTTATATCTAAGCAGATTGTGTACTTATGTGCCATTTTAAGCAATACATGTAAGACATTAGGCAAGTCATTTAGCTATTCTGAACTTCAGTGTCTTAATTTATATAGTCAGAAAGTAGTAGTAGAGTTCTTTTCAGTTCTAAAATCTCATTCTGATATTTAATTCCATAATCCATAGAACTCTGGTTATAAAAGTAGTGCCATAATTATGATACCAGGAATTCTGATAGTGCTTCATTGATTTTAAATTTTATATGCTTTATCTATTTTATTCTAATGATTTTGTGAGATGAGCAAGACGTTACTATTATCTTTTAAGATGAGAATACCAGTGATAATACCCAAATGATGCATGCACATCAGATATCAAGTTGAAATTAGGTCTTCTATTTTCCTTCTGCTATGGTGGTAGTTTCCGACCAGTGGGTTTAGGAACCCCTGGAGGGCTCAGGACTCTAAATTTTATGTTTTATAAGCCTTAGTAGGTGCAATCTTTGCAGTTTTAAGTATGATAATTTTTTAACACTTTGGGTTTTTTTCAATCATAAGAAAAATCTATCTATTCATCTATCTATATACTACTGACATTTGCTTTATAATTTTATGACAGGTGACACCATGTAGTTTGAAAGAAAAGCAACAGACCAAGCACCCAACAATTCAAATTCCCATCTCTGTTCTTCCTCCTGCTTAGACAGTCCACCTTTTATCTATATCAAATTTCCATTTGTGGAACAGAAAATAGCATCCACTCAATGAATTCTCCATGGTAATATGTACATATACAAAAGAAAATTAGAGCAAGCCCAAAGCCCTATTTGGCCACTCATTTCAATCCTCTACTTTTTCTGGAAGGCTTCTCTTAGCTGCTTAAAGCAGTAAAGATGCTAATTTATTATGTAAATTAAGGTTCTTACTGTTTCTGAAAGTGTGCAGCCAGAGAAGGACCTAGAGAGAAAAGTCATGGCAGGAAATGGAGCAGCCATTGTGGCTATGAATGTGGCTATGCCACAAGCACATCCAGTGGAAACATGGATGTCCTCATAAATAAGACATATCTGAGCTGTAGTTCCACAAGACCCGATTTCCTTGAGTAAGCATCTGCTTTTAATTCATCCTATGTCCACAATATTCCATTACAAGACACAAATCAGGAACCTAATTAATATATTTTAGAAAAGTGGAAAGAATATGGAATCTCAGCTCTATTGTTTGCATGTGTGAAATTGGGCAAATACTTAAATGTATCCCTAGTAACACGGTACTAATGATAGTTACTTCACAGGTTTATTTTAACTTTTAAATGTGCTTGGCATTTTTTTAATGCTCAGTAAATGTTAATTTTCCTTCCATTATTCTTGAATGACTTAAAGAATATTTGTTATTTAGGTAGGATTTTTTTTTTTTTTTTTAGTAAAGACCCTAATCTATTAGTGTGCACAGAACATACTGGAAATACCAAGAATGTTTGTGATTACAGTTCAAAATAATTTAAAAGGGTCATTGATGTAGGGAAATAGTCTGAGTATAAAACTACATGAATATAGAGTTCATCCAAGTTCAACTTTTCCTTCTAAGAAATGGGAAAGTATTGGGTTGACGAGTGCCAAACTTAAATTTATGATTTAGAAATAGTCTGTGGGCAAGAGTTTAAAGTTAGACTTTGAGGGTGTCTATCCTCATAAAGGTCCAGACAAGATATGATGAGGGTCCTGGATGGAAGCCCTGGAATTGGGAAATGAACAGAGTAGATGGAGGTGAAGCCAATCTAGGTGCTATCTTGGTAGGACAAGAGATTAAATATAATGAATGCAAGAGCAGAAGGATCTGAGGATAGTTCCAATATTTCTAATTTTAAAACTAAGTGAATAGCTGTTGTTGATATTCACTAAGATAGGAATAATTTATATAAGCATACAATGGAGGAATATTCATTGGGAAACAATGTAATAATTCAGTGTTAAAATACAGTACCATTTATTAAGTACCTAAACTGTCACCTACTTGATCTTGTTTAATCTTCAGACTGCTTCTTTGAGATGAATATTATTTTTCCCATTTTACATGTAAGAAAAATGAGGCTCAGACGTACTGACTTGTACAAATTTACCAAACTGACTAAGAATTTGAGTACATGCCTGATTCTAAAGATTATGTCTGTAAATGATATGCTACATAATGTGTCATTAAATATTTGGAAAACCTGGGGTGGCTGGGTGGCTCAGTCGTTAAGCATCTGCCTTCGGCTCAGGTCATGATCTCAGGGTCCCAGGATCAAGCCCCACGTCGGGCCTCCTGCTGGGCAGGAAGCCTGCTTCTCCTCTCACATCCTCTGCTCGTGTTCCCTTTCTAGCTGTGTTTCTCTCTGTCAAATAAGTAAATAGAATCTTTAAAAATAAATAAATAAATAAAATAAAGATTTGGAAACCTAGTTTAATGAGGAAAAAGCAAAACATGTGGCATTATTTAGTCCAGAGAAATAAAGGCATGTTAATAGCATGAAGCCTTTCTGTATTTTGGAGTTAGAGGGAAGTCGAAACAGATAAGTTACTAAAAAGAACTCATTAAGACAAAGAAATGTAAGACATTAGAACTGAAATGAGAATTTAAAAGGTTAAAAACCATATCTTTGGGGAATGGTGTATAAAAGTGTAAAAAATATCCTACCAGTTTTACATCCTAAGAATAGTACTCCGGAAAATGCAGGAGGAAATGTATGGCTGTTTTTGTTTTGGAAATTGTTTAATGTCATACACATTTTGCCTAAAAGCATGCAAAAGGTTGCTGTCCTATTAGACAGGAAAGAAGCAGATCTTATACAAATCAGAAAATAAATTAAAAACTGCCACAGTAAAATAGGCCAAAAAAATTCTATGACCAAGCAAGACACAAAAGAATACAAATGACCAATACACATATGGTGAACACCCTACCTAATATTAATCAAAGAAAGGAAAATGAAAACAATAATATAGCATTATTTATTAAATTGGCTAATATATTTGTGACACTATTGTCATCTAGGGTAAGGGAAAATAGCTTTTGATGGACATATTAATTAGAAATAATCATGACAATAATAATACTAAACACTTCTGAGTTTCCTCTCTGGCAGGTACTCTAATGATTATTTTGCCTATTTTATCTATTAAACCTTCACAGTCATCATATGGAATAGTTCTGTGAATCCCACTGTACAAATAAGGAAACTCTTCCACACAGAATCAGCCTGTGGTCACACAAGCAGGCTGACTCCAGAGCCTGCATTCTACTCTACCGAAAACTCCATTCTAACTGAAGGGTACGTAAATAATTAGTGAAATGTGCAAACCCTTTACCTCAGCAATTCAAGAATTTCTTTTAAAGAAATTAATAAAGTTTTGATAAAAACTGATATATGAGAGTAGACAGTGTCACATTTTATATAATAGTAGGAAATCAGAAACAAGCCAGGGTTCGGCAATTGAGAATATTTAATAGTTATAAATCAATACTATGGATGCAATATGTATTATAATACTTAGAGAGGATTATTTAATTTCATGGGGGATGATTATATTATGTTTGATTAGTAAGGAAATTGCAGAAGAGTCTATATAGTATAATTATAATTTCTATGAACACAAACCTATACAAACATTCACACACCTGAAATATTGGGATGATTGTTTATAGAAATGTTAACATGTTCATTCCTGAGAACTTAGGATATCAGTGATATTTAACTGCATGTCTGTATGTTCTAATTTTTCCATGGTGAGTCTGTTAAAACAATCTCTTTGTCACAATCACAAGCTCCACAGATGACTCTTCATGATACGTGAGAACTGAACAAATTCAACGATACGTGAAGGTCAGAAAAAGCATAACTAAGTCAACGGGGTGAAAATATACATCTTTTAACAAACACCTGAAATGTTACTCAAGGACAAAGAAGACTTCCTCTGATTTGTACTGATGGGAGTAAACAGTGGAAAAGCTACTGTCTTCATTTCCCACTAATGAAGTTAGTTTCTGCTAACACTTGCTTTTAGTGGTTCTGGGAGTCTGTCTAACCCCTGGGTGTCCTAAATGATGGCACTCTCACAGCTTCCTGTGGTAGATAGATTATTCTAAAAACTCACAGTTTTTATAGCCAGAGGACTCTTTCCTGAGAATCCATTCTAAAGGTTCTCTTTCAATTTCCTCCTGTTCTGTCTTCCTTGCATCTTAGTAATTATTGATTGCTTCTAACTTCTGCAGCCTGATTCGTCCTGTAGGTGTTTATGGCGGTAACCTGTGTTCTCAGATATTTCCTCAGTAGTCGAACTCTTCCGTCCCCTCAGCACCTTAGCATGACTTCTTGGTATGTCCTCCAGTTGGGTTCAAATGTATGTGGTTTTCCATAGTGCTTAAAGCTCTCATTCGTGGTGACGATAATTAAAAATATCTTTTTTAAAAAATGTTAATAACTGGTTGGACTATGATTTACACACTAATAACTTTTCGGCCCTGAGAAAAGGTACCCAAAATATGAACATAATGAGTTAGCCTTCACTTCGTTTAGTCAGCAGAAATATGAGCAGTATATTTTCCATGGATGATTAGAATGCTTTACTGAGAAGCTTATTGACCTTTTAAGCCGACATTCTGCCAAACAGTGTGACATTCTGCCCAAGCCCGTGATCCATGAGGCTTCCCCAGAGGTCATTGCTAGGAGGAGGAGGAAGGATAATGTGCTGATGGCACCCAGGGATTGTTTTGCCTGTTTTTGAAAGACTGTGTGAAATCTGCCTTTTTAAGAAATATGGTACAGACTCCAGACCAGACAAGCCTGGTGATAAAGCCAAATCTGCCATCCACCAGCTGTGGACCACAGGTGTGTTGGGTAAAATCTGTAAACTTTTGTTTCTTTGTTTATAAGAAGAGGATACTAATATCTAACTATTGTCTGTGAAGATTCATTAAGGTAATAAAATTTTTTAATTCAGAATCTCTTCCATGAAAGTTTTTTGAATGAATTAAGGATGTAATTAACTTTTGCACTTCATACTCTTCTCAAAGGTGTAATGATGGCCCTTAGACACAGATCCAGATCTTACTGATAAGTGTTGTAGTGATGCACAGTTTCTTTCTCCACTTTTCATGGTTTTAAATGTTCATTTCAATCCAAATGAATGGTATTTTTCAACCAGAAATGTTACTAACTTATTTCATTTTTTATTACCATTGATCCTGACAATAACTGCCATTCAACAAACCTTACTGAGGTAATGACATCCTATAAACAAAAGTAGAAGTGTAACCAGGGACTCTGCTATCCATCTTATTAGTAGGCACCTATCACTATTTATAGACCTGCCACCTGATACTCTCCGACTGCCCTTTAACACAAATGCATCTGTTTGTTTTCTAAATACTATCATTAATAATGTCAAATTATATAAAAGTACCCATCTTGACAGTATTCCTTCACTTTCCCTAGACTTTCTTATTTTAGATCATAGTTGGCCATTTGGTGACTCTTTGTATATTTTCTACTAGTTACAACCATGGACCTGTGTCAGGCAGATCAGGGTTATCTGTTCATAGGGTTGTCATACATACAATGCCCATCGGTAATTTACTTATTCTGTCTAGATTTGCATTCTCTATCCATAATAACAGTCTTCATGTGATTATTCTAAGTATTTGTTTAGATAATGTTGATAAAACAGTCCAAATATTGCCACATTTTAAGTACTTACTCTAACTCTTTTAATAGCACTGAAATTCAATTTAAAAAGTATACTGCATATATCTAATTTGGGGGCTATCTCACTAAGAGCTCAGAAAATCCCGCCATTTGCGGCAACATGGATGGACCCAAAAGACATTCTACTAAGTGAAATAAGCCAGACATAGAAAGACACCTACTCTGAGATCTCACTTCTTTGTGGAATCTAAAATAATCAAACCAAAAGAAACAGTACAATTGTGGCTGCCCAGGGCTTGGGCCAGGTGGGATGGTGGGGGAGATAATGATCAGAGGATACAGGGTTTCAGTAATCTGGAAAACTATTATACAGCAGAATGCCTGTAGCTAATGATACTGTATTGTATATTTAAAAGTTGCTTTGCTATGGACTTCCCTTAACAACTTGCCTTAGCCCCGCCAATCTAACGTGCTAACCACGGCAGTCAGTAGTTTTGCCAATTCTGTGGCATACTCGGCATCCTCAAGGACTCCCTCATAGACTCCCGCATCATTGTGCTACCTCTTTCTCTTGTCTTCAGTACCAGTTCCCAGGCTGGTCACATTCCCTCTTCCATTTTCTATCTGTTCTGAGGTTCAGCTGCATAGCTGTTTGGTGGTTTTTTTTTCTTTAAAAAAAAAAAAAATTCTTCCCAATGATCCTTGCAAGATTTTCGTGAATGGCAGCTGTTCCCTCAAATCTGAGACAATATTATCCCAGGTGATCTCTTCCTTTATTACCAGTTGTTTATGAAAGATATCAACACATTCTCATTGGTTGTACATTTAGTTTTCTCTCTCAGCAAATAACCTTGATTCTATGTAACAAAAGTGACTGTAGACAGCTGATCGAGGAAACAAAACTTTTTACCCCAGGAACCTGGGATGTGCATTGAGGGGACTGCATATGTCTACTAATTAAAAATATATATATTATTCCCTGTCATATATATATCCATTCCTGTGTGGGTCCCTTCCACTATCTTGCAATTATTTCATTCAGTTCTAATGGATTCTATATCATTCCTCATGGAAGATCTAGCTCAGTTTCTCCTTCCTTTTCAAGTCTCCAGTCTTCTCAAGTCCTCTTTTATTTACTGACTCACTGAGAATAAAGCTATTTAATACGATATTGTGATCTAATTTGTACAAATTCTGACACACAATTCAATGTATTTTTCAGGGCTTTTTCTAGCCTCAGAGAAAATATGTTTTCTTTAAACTTATATCCTCACATGAATTAGTGCTCAGCCTTAGACTGAACAAAAAAGATAATGATTGAGAAGACAAATAGAGAATTAAGAAGATGAAGGTGAAGAAACTATCTAAAAGGATGAGCAAAAGTTAGCCAGGTTGCCTTAGTTTTAGACTGACCAAAAGCAGAGCCTGAGACTAAGTCTTATATGCAGGTAGTTTGTTTGGAAATTGATCTTAAGAAGCACAAGTAAGAGCAGGAGCAAAATAAAGAAGGCGGGGAAAACCAATGTGAGCATATGTTAGTGGGCTGGACACTAAGACAAGTGACTGGTGCTTGATTATGTGGAACTTTTTTAACGTTTTAAAAACGTTTCTCAGGAACCTTTTATAATGCTCTCTAACTACCTAGAGAGTGAAGAAGGAAACATTTATTTATATTTCCTATTGGTTAAGAATGGCATTTACCCAAAGGATACAAAAACGTTAATATAAAAGAATACAAGCACCCCTATATTTATAGCAGCATTATTTACAATAGCCAAGATATGGAAGCAGCCCAAGCATCCAACAATTGATAAGTGGATACAGAAGATTCAGTATGCATGTGTGTGTGTGTGTGTATTACATATACATATACATGTATATATATGTAGGTAGTGTGTATGTTTATATATATAATGGAATATTATTCAGCCATAAAGAAGAATGAAATCTTGTCATTTGCAATGACATAGATGGAGCCAGAAAGCATAATGCTAAGCAAAGTATATCAATCAGAGAAAAACAAATATCACACGATTTCAGTCCTATGCGGGACTTAAGATATAAATGAGGGAGAAAAAAAAGAGAGAGAGGGAGAGAGAGACAAAACCAAGAAATAGACTCTTAATTATAGAGAACTGATGGTTACCAGAGGGGAGGATGTGAGAACATGTATTAAACAGGTGATGGGGATTAATGAATGCACTTGTCTCGAGAACTGTGTGATACACGGACTTGCTACACTCTGTTTTACACCTGAAACTAACACTGTACGTTAACTAACTGGAATTAAAATAAAAACTTAAAAAAGTAAAAAGAAAAAAAGGAGAATGGCCCTCACACACATTGACTTCTCCTGTACCTTTTCATGACCATCAGGTGAATTTCCACTAGCACCTCATGTGGCAACATCAGAGAAACCCACGGCAAGATATGAAATATACACATACAGGCCCACACTTACATCAAACTCCTTAAAGCCACCACACAACTATTGATATACAGTGTCTCAAGTGAGAAATGGGTCCAAGAGGGTTTGAGGAAACACATAAGAAATATCTGATTTAAAGATCAAGGGGGAAAAGTTTGCACAGCCATAATGAAAAACCGTACAGTGGTGTAAGCCAATAAAATGAGTCAAAAAAAAAAAAAAAGTCATGCAGCAAGAATAGTCATCTAAAACCAGGTGGTCAGACAAGAAACTGGAGAAGTAGAGGGAGCTTTCATGCCATGCTAAGACACTTGGAATTAATTCTATAATTAATGGGAAATAGATTAATGATTTAAAGGGATGTAATCACTGCAAATGTTTCAATCCATAATAAAGCAGTTGTCAAGAATGGGGATAAAAGGGGCACCTGGGTGGCTCAGTTGGTTAAGTGACTGCCTTCGGCTCAGGTCATGATCCCGGAGACCCGGGATGGAGCCCCACATCAAGCCCCACATCGAGCCCCACATCGAGCCCCACATCGAGCCCCACATCGAGCCCCACATCAGGCTCCCCACTCGGCAGGAAGCCTGTTTCTCCCTCTCTCACTCCCCCTGCTTGTGTTCCCTCTCTGGCTGTGTTTCTCCTTGTCAAATAAATAAAAAAAGTCTTAAAAAAAAAAAAAGAATGGGGATAAAAAAACAATGTTGGAAAGCAATAAACAGAATAATGGAAGGAAAAAAAATATTTGAAAAGTTGGGATTTTTTGCTTCAGCAAATGATATGTCAAATCAGTGGTTCTAAACTAGGGGCAATTTTACCTCCCAAGGGACATTTAGCAATGACTAGAAATTCTTGTTTGTCACAAATGGGAGTGAGTACAAGGAGGCTGCTGTATATTCAACACATAGAACAGCCTCCAATAACAAAGAATTATCCAGCCCCCAGAGTCAATGGTACCAAAGCGGAGAAACCATAGATTGGGTACTTTGTTTTAGCTCAGCCAAAGAATGTTAGAATGCATATACTTATACATATGCATAGCTTGATGGCCCTGAAGAAATAACAAAGTAATAAGGAAGTCTTAGAGCAAGTTTCAGGGGCAGAAGAAAAACCAGAGGGAGTAAGGTTCTTATTATGATAATGTTGAAATAAATTTGGTGAGAACATATACCTTAATAATACTGCATTTTTCACCCCATGAACATGATAAGACTCTAAATTATTTACACTTTTTGAAATCTCTATTAGCAATTATTTGTAGTTTTCAAGAGAGAAGTCTTTCATGTCTTTTTAAATATATCTTCCTAAGTATTTGGGGTTTTATGGTGCTCTTATAATTTTTTTTTTACTTCATCTTCCAATTATTTGTTATAACATATAAATAAAATTGACTTTTTGGATTTACCTTACTAAATTCACTTACTAATTATAGAATTA
This sequence comes from Spilogale gracilis, assembly GCA_004023965.1. NCBI lineage: Eukaryota > Metazoa > Chordata > Mammalia > Carnivora > Mephitidae > Spilogale > Spilogale gracilis. The sequence continues at coordinate 44,742 of PITA01014709.1, forward strand.
AAAGCCTTGTAAATTTAATTTCCTCCAGCACATTTTTTTAAAACTCTCATAACTAGGTAACTGAAAGCACCCTGTTGTGTCCTAAAATTACTCACTCTGATTGTTCAGTTGTTGTCAGACATTTTTAGCGGCAAAACTTTGATTCAAATGAAATTGTAACTGGTAGCCAGAACAAATACAACAGATAAATCAGAGTTTCTCCGGATGAAGTTTGTGTGAGATGAGAGAAGCCAAACCTGCCTGCTTAGCCCAGCAATCACCAATGTGTATTAGGCGGGAATTTGTCAGAGCCCCAAGGGCTCCACAGTACACAGCTAGCCAACCAGAACAGCTTCTGCGGGCCTTGCGTATAGAATAAAAATTCAAACTTTAGGAAGTAGTCAATTTTTATAATTATTGAATGAACAGTTTTTGCCGAAAGACAATGTAACATAAACAGAGAAAGAGAAGCATAACTGCATATGGCACTGTTTTTAAAACATAAGCCAACACTTATAAGCAAAGTGAGGTAACTTTGAACATAGGCAAAACTTGGAATGGGAATCAGAGATAGTCTATTATCCCTGGGAAAGCCAAATGTCAACTTCAAAGCATGGAAAAGTGAAGAAAATAAGAATAAGAAGGGGACACACACACACATCCCTTCTCTAGAGAGACAGAATAACAGAAATTTTGAGTCCAATGGCAAAAATCTGAATCCTTGCTCAAATTGATATTACTGTATGACCTTGCCCAACCTCCTTCAACTCTCTAACCCTTAACTGGTTCATCTATAAAATTAGCTTTTCTGAAGTTATGGAAGTAAAGTACTTCCCATCAGTAAAAGCTTAATTATGTGTTTCTTAAAAATACTCCACCCCACCCACCCAATTCAGCATTCTTCTCTATCAGGCTAGCTATCCCCAAATTGTGCATGCATAAACTAAACAGTAACAGTGACCTTGTGCACATTTGATTCTTAGAAATTATGGCACAATAATAAGAGCATTCATGCCATACAAAAAAAAAATCAATTCCAGGTAGATTAAAAACCTAAATGTAAAAGGCAAAACCATAAAGCTTTTAGAAGATAATATGGAAGAATATATTAATATCTTTGGTATCTTAAACAAAACACAAAAATCAGTAGCCATGAAGAAAAGGATTAATAAAGTAAACTATGTTAAAATTATGAGCATAATTTTGCCTTCTTCAAAAGATACCATTTTTAAAAAGCACAGCACCGTGGAATGGAAAAAGGTATTTGCAACACATATAGCTGATAAAGGGATTTTATCCACATTATTTATGATAAGGAAGAAAACTCTAAAAAGTCAGACAACCAGAGAGTAAAACAGGTAAAAAGACTTAAAAAGAACATTCCGTAAAAGAGGAAATCAAATTACCAGTAGACATACACTAAAGGCACTAAACTTCAGAAGTCAAGAAAACGCTAAATAAATATTTTACTTCATACTAATATATGTTAACAAGCATATAGAGCTACCACACTTGTCCTACATGGCTGGAAGGATTGTAATTGGTACCTCTTTGATAAAGTTCTTTGCTTACCTCTTTGGTAAACAATATATCATAACCTAGAAATGTTGAAGAAGTAGTTCGTTTAATTCAGAAATTTCACCTCCATGTATAGTCCATAGAGATAAACATGCTTATTTGCAACAGATACAAGAATGTTGAGAGCACAGTTGTTCATAATTGTAAAATTATGGGAACAATCCAAATGCCATACAACTTTAGAATGGAAAACACATTGTGGATACATAAATAAAGCAGACCACAGGTACGGTAACATTAGTGTCTTTTGAACAAAAGAGAGCAAGTAACCAAAGATTATAGACACTATGTTTACATAAAGTTCTAAAAACGACAAAATGAAACTATGTTTAAAAATGTGATGAAACCCAACACCCAGCCCTCCCCATCAAGAGAAAGGAAACTCCTCACCTCACCAGACCTCAGCTGGAGTCAAAAATGAGGGTCTTTACAGGTTAGGAGCTGGAGTTCCCTGGGCGGAGAGCCTCCTTGCTTCCACTCCATCACACACCTGCACACGTGTGCACATTTAAAATACACTCATACTACTCTGACCTCCACAGTCATGACACGTGTGCACCCCCGAATGCCTAAAAACAGGCAAACTCAGCGGCGCTCTGGGTCTGCAGGCATACACTCCTGTGTAACACACATGCTTGTGGCCAGCATGGCACATACGCATCCCTCCCACCCACTTGCACCAGCAGGGAATTTTTCAAACTTGTTCATCATTAAAAAAAAAAAAAAAAAAGAAATGCATACATGAGTCGGAAACTTATAGAGGAACTCCAGGAAATCATTTAAAATGAGCCAGGTGGGGCGCCTGGGTGGCTCAGTTGGTTAAGCGACTGCCTTCAGCTCAGGTCATGATCCTGGAGTACCAGGACCGAGTCCCACATCGGGCTCCCTGCTCCGTGGGAAGCCTGCTTCTCCCTCTCTCACTCCCCCTGCTTGTGTTCCCTCTCTGGCTGTGTTTCTCTCTGTTAAATAAATAAAATATTTTTAAAAAAAATAAAAAATAAAATGAGCCAGGAGAGTAGCTGCCTCTGCGGAGAAATGAGGGATCCGTGATGTGTGAGATTTATCAGTCAGGGTCCCAAACAACTGTAACGGAGGAGAAATTACAAACGCGTAACTAGAGTTCTGAGAAGTACCTTATGGCTGAGGGAGGTACGCACGGAAGGCAAACTTGAAAACGGTGTCCTTCCTCAAGACTGGGAAAGGGTGGTAGTTGAAGCCCACAGCACCGCGAAGTTCACGGAGATACCAGGCGGAAGGTGGTTCACAGTCACTGGGCAAACATCTCTCTGGGGTACAGACGGGTCAAGGTTGGCTGACAGACACAGAGGGAGTTGCAACATCCCCTGTTTGAGAATCCGGTATCAGCAATGGGGCACGTGCCAAAGACAACACACACCGGAAGTGAAACCCCTTCCTCTTATGAAGTCCCTCTAGCTCCCTCTACTGATAACGCTTAATATCACGTTGTCAGCAAAGAAAAAAAAAAAAAAGCTCTATTGTCGCGGAAGAGATTTTTTTAAAAGGTGGGTTTCAGAGAGAGAAGCAATCAACTGATAACTGGCACAGAGGGGAGAGAAGGCCTTCTGCGATGCCAGTAATGTTCTAATACTTCACGGCTGTGATAATTACACAGGTGTTCTCATTACAGTTATTGTTAAACTGAGTAAGTATTATGCATGTTTCTGTATGTTATATTTCATAATAAGATGTTGATTTTAAAAATCAAATAAGCATATATGATTAGCAATTAGCTAACTTAAATTGTGCTATATCTCCTGCTGTTAACTAACCACAGATTCTTTGTTAAGCTACCTAATTTTTCCTCATCTTGAGTCCATTGTCCTTAAAATGGAGATGGTAATACCTGACTGGTTGGTTATATGAAACAATTCACATTTTCTAACAAAAGGAAAAGTAAAAAACAAATAAGGTACTATGTACAGAAGTGTTTTGAAGGCCATGTGAACATGTATAATTAAAAGTAAAAATTAATTTGTCAATAATTATGAAAACTGGTTTTTGCAAAGAAAAGTATATTAGGGTCCTCTGGAAAAACAGAACCCATGAGGTAGATGTATATAAAATAAGTGATTGGTTTACATGATTATGGAGGCTGAGGATTCCCAGTCTTCTTCAAGCTGGATACTCATGAAAGCCAATGGGGTAATTCTAGTCCAAAGTCTGAAGGCCTGAGAACCAGGAGAACCAATGGTGTTAAGTCCCAGTTCAAGGGCAGGAAAAGATCAATGTGTCACTTCAATAGGCAGAGAGAATTCTCCCTTCCTCCACCTCTGTGGTCTATTCATTCGCTCAACAGATTAGATGATGCTCATCTACATTGGTGAGGACAATCTAGTTTACTCTGTTCACAAATGCAAGTGCTAATCACTTCCAGAAATACCATCACAGACACATCTAAAAATGTTTATCCAAATGCCTGAGCACCTCACAATCTAGTCAAATTCACACATAAAATTAACCATCATAAAAAAAAAAAAACACATAATCATCTTAACAGCTTTGGCAGAATACTACCAAAAGGCCAAGAACTAAAAAGTCTAATGCTGGTCTTCTCATTGAGAATCAAGAGCAGGTTTATAATTATTTACAGAAAAAGTAAATGTTTCTTCACCTATTGTCTGAAGCATATATTTTCCAAGCTGAAAGTGACCTAGAAATTATCTAGTCCAATCCTTCATTCGTAATATGAAAATATTGATGCCAGAAATGCTCATGTTTTCAGTTAATGAATTCCAAAGTTGGAATTAGAACCCAATCTCCTAACATACAATTTATGTTCATCCCAGAATATTACACTGAGGATTTTAACAAATCCCCTAAAGTTGCAGAAAATCTGTGAGTGTGAAAAGAGATAGCAGCTATGGTCTACTTACTTCTCTACTCATTTGATTTCTCCCTTTTTGAGTAGGTTTGAAGTTGAGATTTATTATAAATCAGTAGCCTCTGGCCATGTGAGGGGAAGATGAGCCTGCCATAATGGAATAAAAAATGAAAAGTGGGATAAGATGTAATGGAATGCAATAGAATCTCTGCTCAATGACCAAAGAATCCTGTCACTGTTTGGGGGCCACAGCCAGCTGGGCTGTGCTCAGGTGGGCACACATGGAATCAGGGCTGTGTCGAGTGAATATGATGCCATATGAGTCTCTGAAACCCCACATATCTATGAGTTGATGTGAAGACTGAATGACAGCACAATATTATTATGATACCTAATCTTGGTTAAAATCCAGTTCAAAGAAAAGAGTTGAAGCAAAGTTTGGCTCTGCCTTCTAATGACTTAGATATTTAAATAATAAGTTCTGAACCAATTCTACCCCAGGATTCATTAATAGGTTGCAAAGCACACTTACAGACAATAATTACTACAGTCTCCTTGCAGAGCATGTGGAGGCTCTTTGGGGAACTGGGGCAGAGAAGTGTTCTTTGCCTAAAATCAGAAACCCTGAGTCTTTGTGAAGTTTTGGCTTGTAGAAGAGTTGAAACAGCTCTGACATCCTCCATTACGTGTGGAATATAAAATGCGGCCATTCTGCAGCTGGATGACAGTGATAAAGTGCAGACTAATGGTGTTCACACTCTCCACAGACCCTGATGTACCTGGCCTTTTCAAAACAGGGAGGCTAATGTCTAACAAGTCATGTAAAAGTCATAGTGAATGAACCTTAAAGTAAATGCAACATAACATCCCTTTGCATTTCAGTTTTCCTTGAAATATCATCACTTCAAGTTCAGAGTCAAAGCCAAAAGGCAACGATTCTGGGTGAGTTGAAATGTGTGTTAACTTAACCAGAAAACAATCCAGCAAAAAGAAGCTTGAATCACTTCCCGTCGCTTGACAGTTTTAGCACTCACTTTTCGCTTTGGTAATCAAGGTGCTAGAATTGGATTCAAGACACTTTCCCTGAAATTAGGATTCAATCATTTTTAGTCAAAATCTAAAATGGCAATTTATGAAAATATAAATTAGCTTCACCATAGAAAATACTGGAAATGGAGGCTTTTTGAATATCTACCATGTAGAGATGTTTTTGCATATATTATACACAAAACGACTATACATAACCCTCTGAGTAGATATATTCCTATCTTTTCCTCCTTTTACTGACATAGCAACTCAAGTTGAGAAATGTAAAAGAATTGTTCAAAGTCATGAATTCAGTAGGTGGCCGATCATAATAAAGCCACAGCCTTGTTCATAGTTTTTTGTTTGTTTTAAATATATAACACAATATTAACTCTGTTAACCACTATTTTTAGAGCAGTATAAACTGCATCTTATATATATTTGCTTGATTAGTTTAACCTGTGTGCATCTCCTTCTGTAGTAGAATACCGGGTTTCAGTCACACTTCTGAGATGGGGCTGGGGGCGGAGGTATAGGGAGCCAGGGTATCACAGAGGAGGTATGAGAGAAGAGTCACTGAAAAATGGCATACAAGGTTAGTGAACCAGAATGTAGGTGATCTGGCTTCCAAGGCACACCACTGTAAGAAAATAAAATTAAGAGAAAAAGATTAATACTTCAGAAAGAAAGGAAAATGCTTCCTCAGATCGGACCTAATCAGCTGAAGGGTTTTATAGTTGTGATTTGTGTCTCACCACTTCCTCCTTTTAGATACAGCTTAAATATTTAAAGGCTTTGTGCCTTTTCCTTTAAACAGAAACTTCCATAGAGAAAAGGCTATAGCTTGATCCTTCCATAATTGCGAGTTACGGTTTGTGGCCCATATTTTTTTCCAACTTTATTGAGATATGATTGACAAATAAAAATCAGATATATTTAAGGTGAACAATGTAACATTAAAATATATGTATACATTGTGAAATGATTACCACAATCAAGCTAATTAACATATTCATCACCCTGCTTAGTTACTTGTGTAGTAAGAACACTCAAAGATCTAAGAAGATAAGATCTAAAAAGATCTAAGAAGATAAGATCTAAAAAGACCTAAGAAGGATAAACTTTGAAGCTTCTACTCCTGACTGGCAATGAGATTCAGCTAATTAAATAAGTGAAAAGTGAGAACGAGACCTCAGAAAGCAATTGGGGTATCTACACCTGTGTACCCACAATGGCCAATTCATGATCAAACAGGGATCATATAGATCCAGGATGCAGCCTCCAATTTAATTTCAGGATGAGAGCTTTTTATTTTATTTATTTATTTATTTATTTTGAGAGAGAGAGAAAGTGCAAGTGGGGGCAAGAGGGGCAGAGGGAGAGGGAGAGAGAGAATCTTTTTTTTTTTTTTAAAGATTTTATTTATTTGATGGAGAGAAACACAGCCAGAGAGGGAATACAAGCAGTGGGAGAGAGAGAGCAGGCAGCCGATACCGGTTTTGATACAGGGACTCCGGGATCATGACCTGAGCCAAAGGCAGAGGCTTAACCACTGAGCCACCCTGGCGCCCGGGGAGAGAGAGAATCTTAAGCAGGCTCAACACAGAGCCTAAGGAATGGCTTGATCTCACCACCCTGAAATCATGACCTGAGCCAAAATCAAGAGTGGGCCACTTAACTAACTGAGCCACCCAGGCGCCCCAGGGTAAGAGCTTTCTAGAAAGCTGCCTTTGTCTTGCTACTTCTTTAATATGAAAAATAAAGCAAAGTTATCTTCTCATTGGAATTATTTTGTACAATAAATAGGTAGTCTAATTTGCATAAATATACCCTCTCCCCTTGGGATTCAGTAAAGTAAAATAGGATGAATGTATTTTGTTTCCTGTTAAATGACACTCTTTTCTGGATGTTAATCATATTTTATTTTATTTTACTGTTTGGTGTTTTAAAATGACCACTTATCATCTTTTTAAGGAGACATATTTTTTACTAAAGGTCGAAAAGTTAAACGTTACTAAATATATTTATTTTCCATAAATTGGTTCTCATACAAAAAAAATGCTAACTAAGATTGTAAATGACTTAGCAGGCCATTTAGAAGGATAGGACACTCCAGATCTGAATAATAAATTACTCCAGTTTAGTGATGGTAATGAATTAGCATTTCCTAGAAAGTTCCTACATCTTCGTAACATATTTATAATGTTTCCTAACTTTTGGTCAATGCTATTTTTCTTTAGAATTACAGATACCAGTATGGAGGAAAAGCTTCTGGTTCTGTCATGATACAAAGTATATATATTCCAAGGCACTTTTGTTTCAGAGAGGAGTGTTTGCCTTATTCTCTTTAGTTAGCTTAGTTTAGCTTTGTTTTGTTTGTTTTCAACTGAAGAGAAGGAAAATATATAGATGTTGTTCCAAGAAAGCACGGGGGGGGGGGGGGGGGGG
>PITA01014710.1:0-52609 GCA_004023965.1 Spilogale gracilis
TTATTTGACAGAGAGATCACAGGCAGGCAGAGAGGCAGGCAGAGAGAGAGGAGGAAGCAGGCTCCCTGCCAAGCAGAGAGCCCGATGTGGGACTCGATCCCAGGACCCTGAGATCATGATCTGAGCTGAAGGCAGAGGCTTTAACCTACTGAGCCACCCAGGCGCCCAGCCCCCTAAGTCATTTCTAAGCAGTAACTTAGCTAAATATAAAACTGAGAGCTAGTTACATGTAACTAACCCAACTAAAAGTTTTCCCAGTTCAACTTGACCTCCGCCGGGTCCCACAGTCACTCTGGCACCATGGCCTTGAAGGGCAGAGTGATGGAGGGAGGCTGGGATGGGAAGACATAGCTGGCTTCACTAATTGGGGTTAAAACAGATTACTTTAGAAAGTTTTACAAGCTGTCTTGGTGGCTCAGTGGGTTAAAGCCTCTGCCTTCGGCTCAGGTCATGATCTCAGGGTTCTGGGATTGAGGCCTGCATCAGGCTCTCTGCTCGGCAGGGAGCATGCTTCCTCCTCTCTCTCTGCTGGCCTCTCTGCCTACCTGTGCTCTCTCTCTGTGAAATAAATAAATAAAATATTTTTTTTTTTAAATAAAAGTTTTACAAAAACACAAATCATGTAAATACATCACCAGGGCCTCTCCTGGAACCTCCAGGGACATCTGAGAAGTGAGGGGCCTTGATGCGTAAGGCTCCTTTTTTTTTAAAGATTTTATTTGTTTCTTTGATACAGAGAGAGACAGTGAGAGAGGGAACACAAGCAGGGGGAGTGGGAGACACAGAAGTAGGCTTCCCACGGAGCAGGGAGCCCAATGGGGCGCTGGATCCCAGGACCCTGCAGTCACTACCTGAGCTGAATGTAGACGCTTAACGACTGAGCCACCCAGCCTGCATGGTTTTATCATAAAGTTATCCCTGCTTTGATTATAAACTTATTTGGGAAGGTGATGGAAATTGCTAGAGAGATGGATCTTTTCCTGCTTACCCCTTAGGGCTGAAGAGAGAGTGTTGCACAGTAATGAAAGGTATACATTTTGGAGTTGGTGGTTCTGGGTTCAAGTTCTGGCTCTGTTCTTTAGGAGTTCGGTGATCCTGGACAAACTGCCTACAACCCAGCTTTCTCATCTGTAAAAAGGGGTCCTACTAGAATTGATATGCTGGATAAATGCAGCAATACATGAAAAACATGTAATAACAACCAGTCACTGACAGCTGTTTTTTATTTTTCAGAGAGGGGAGAGATACCTTCCAGCTCCTGGGATGGCAGAGTGAGGGTGGCGGGGAGAGTCTCCTAAAGGAGGGACATTTGACCTGGGCCTTAAGGTTCTAGGACCAGAACATTTGAAATGGGGAGGCACATGACTGTGGAGACATGTCTAGTTCGTCCAGAAACTTTGCTGTGAGCTTAACGAGGTAGTTTGGGGCTGAGACGGGCCATCTAAGCTTTATTTCCCACGATTTGACACAATCAGATCTAGGATTCTGAAACACAAGTCCTGGGCCATGGGAGAGGACACTGAGTGGGGAAGATGCAGAGAGTGTGAGACTGGTTGGCCGGACGTGCAGGACCGAACTGGGCAGGGTCAGAGGTTCCGCCGCACAGCCGCACTGGTACAGGAACACACTTTGAGAATAACAGGTTCCATGCTGATGGCATGGTTAACCCGAATCTCTCTGAACTGTTTATCCTGTTCTCTGCTGGGCCCCAACAAGTAGGAGACAGGACTGGCAGAGCTGTCGCTGTTGCCGGGCTGAAGCTAGGCCCTTTCAGGCATGCATGGTGCCCTTATATGACAGAATCCTGCTCCCTGGGCCTGAGGGGTCCCTCCCAGCACTGGATGCAGCTGGCTGACTTGTCTTTGCACCTGGGTAGGCACTATCTGGGAGGACTGCCGGCAAGTGCTGGCCTCCAGCAGGCTGATGGGTAGTGCAATGTATTTTAGGCTGAAATGACATCGGGACAATAACACCTCTTGTGGAAGACAGTTTGAGCCCTATAATTGCTAGCCTGGAGGCAGGAAGAGAGGTCCCTCTTTCCTCTTAACACCTGCCAGAGTAGCTGGGATGGCATCAACAGGCTTTTTTGGACAAAGAGACTCAGAGACCCCTTTCCCAGGCAGGTGGGGCCTCAACCCACAATCTTGTGTAGTGGCCCTTCCATGCCAGGCAGGCATTGGAGATGAAGGGATTAGGGGCCCAAAGCACTAGCCAGCCTGGATGTGGCATTTTGCCCCAAGTTTTCTACCTCATTTGGATCTAGCCTTGTTCTGAAGTCTGCCCATTGATTCAGAAGAGGATTGCAAACCCAATAAATCATTAATGGTCATTATCCCACATCCGTATGCAATATACAGAAGATGGAGGCATAGAGGGCTTCAGATCAAGCAAAATGAAACTTAGAGTCCCTAATTATAGATTATATTTCTCATGAGGGACCTGCCCCCTCTCATTTGCCTATATTCATATCTTCATCCCAGTTGCATAGTGCCTAGTACAGTTTTTGCACATCAATTAGTATTAATTTGTTGACTGATTGCATTCTGAGATGAATAATAATTTGGACCAGGTAATTTATTTTCTATTATTTTATTATGGGAAGGAGGAGGGGAAGCTAGTATATGTCTTCATTTATTCATTCATTCATCCCACAAATATTTACCAAGTTCTTATTTTGTTCTAGGCATTGTATCTTGTGTAGGAGACAGAACAGCAAATAGGCTACAGCTCCTGTCTCAAGGAGCTGTGGTTTCATGGGAGATAGATAAGTACTTAACACATCACCTTAGGGGAAGTACCTTGTGCTATGGGAACACATTCTAGGCACACTTAACCCAGGCAAAGGGTGCAGGGGGTGGTAGTCAGGGAAGGCTTATCAGGGGTGTTGATGTCTCACCTGGGAGCTAGCTAGGTGAGGGAAGTGTGGGAGTTACCCAGGTGACAACTGGTGGAAAAGTGCAGGCGAGACCAGTCCATGGCCCAGGGCACCATGGAGCAGATCCTGGTCTAGAGGAAGAGTTGGCCAAAGAGAAAGGTAACTGGAATAGTGCAGAAGTCCCGGGAGTAGGGGAAAGACATTGTTTAAGGGAGCTTTTACCAATTAAGTGTTTCTGGAGACAAACAACTGAACTGACTCCAGGCAACTCAAGATGAAGGCCATTATGGTTTCTCACAGAATCAAAAGGAAACCTGAACAATCAGAGTGTTTCTAGGGTGTCACCAGTAGAGTCTCCTTGATCTGGTCTGACAGTGAATGCCATGAGCTCCAGCTGCTCAGTCTCTGTGTGCTCAAGTCTTCAGTTTCCTAGGAGGAAAACCCTGATTGGCCAGATTGGGTTGGGTGTCTCTACCTTTGGACCAATCAGGCATCGGCTGGGAAGGGGCTTATGGTCAATCCTACCTTGACCCTGTGAAGCCTACATTCAGTTCTGGTTTTTTGTTTTGCCTTGTTTTTAGAGTGCAAATATGGAAGGAGGGCATTTCATTAAGAGAAACTGCAGTAGGGAGGTAGGAAGTTAGGAAGATTTCCTAATATCTTCACTTTATTTTGCTGGAAAGGTCTGGTTCATATTTGCAAGGACCATGGATTTCTCTTTTTCAGTGCCAGCCATTTTTGCCCATGAATGGATCTCACACACCCAGCTCTAGGACTGCTAGACTTCAGTATGTCCTTCAGTGTCTCTGACAAATTCGGGGAATCTGGAGTCTTGAGAATTTTCCAGGGCTATGACTTAAAGGCCTGGGGGGAGAGAGAAAGGATTTTGGAAGTGTGGGGCAGTAGTGAAACCCTGTAGACATCTAGGGAGAGAGGGTGTATAGAGAAATGTGCTACTTTCCTAAGTCTAATTTGGGTTTATCCAAGTGAATAATTTCTCAGGCAACCAGGAGGAGCTATAAGCCCCATGAGACTGGGGCTTCTCAGAATTCAAGCTGTAGTTCTGACAGCTTCAAATTGGAATCAAGTTTAGCACTGGGGCCTGTGAGGGCCTTCACTTGCTTTACTCTATCTTCCAGGCCCAAGGCAGAATTCCCAGAGGCTGAGAACATTGCTGTGTTGTGTCTTTGCAGATTCATGTAAGGGCCAGATGAGTATTTAGCCACTTACCCCTCTTCACTTTCTTACGAGGCAAATGGCTTGTGACCCCCTAGCCTAGAGAATGAGAAGGAGTCAGGCTCTGAACAGACACCTTTGCTTGGAGAGGACACCCTTCGGCCCCTTCCTCTTGGTGTCTTGGGCTACAGACCAGTCTCACTTACCTCTCTCCACCACCTCTTCACCTGGCTAACTGCCATAAATCCCAAGAGTGCTTAGCCAGTTGGGTGGACAATTCTTCTTAGCCTTTTAGGATCTTAGTCCAATCTAGAAGTCTTCTCAGATACCTGTTAGTGCATGCTTTGATTTTATAGAAAAGGAAGTTGTGCCCAGAGAGGGGATGAGACTTCCTCAAGGTCAATCAACTAATCTGTAACACATCTGATTGCAGAACTAATACCTCTCAAAGCCAGGTGAGCCATCACTTAATGTTGCTTCTCACACCTCACCTTTCTGTGGGAGGACTGACTATGCTGAGACCCTAGAGTCAGCTTTCCCTGTTGCTGTCAACTTCCCTAAGGGTCAGCGTTGTTCTGAAGCCAGCTCCAAGGGTAAGGAGTAACTCTTGAACTTTCCTCTCTTCCATCAAACATTTTCCCTTGGATAAGGAGATTTTGGGTCCGAGAGTTAGACCTAGGCTTTGCTAAGAAGGAGTCACCAGATGTGGGGTGGTTTGATGCCTTGAAGCTTGCAGACTTTGTGCTCTAGATGATTTTGTATGGACAGGGTGGTGACAGCAGTGGCCCAAGCTCCTAGAGATCTCCTGGTTATCCAGGGATGCTGTGATCTACTCAAGGCCAGAGGCTTTGCCTGCCTTTCAGAGCCAACAGCCTCTTCAGATGAGAGAGGATGTGAGCCTGTCAGCTTTTCCCTTTCCTTTCAGGGAGAGCTTCTTCAGGACTGAAATGACAATGTCACAGCTCCAGCAGTGACAATGATTTTATCATTTCTTAGAGAGTAGTATGTCTGTCTGTCTGTCTTTCTTTCTTTCTTTCTTTCTTTGGTACAAGGAAAGGGAGAATGATCAAAAGGAGAGACAGAAGAATTTTGAAAACTTTTTTAGGTGGTGGATTTTGTGTGTGTGTGTGTGTGTGTGTGCGTGTGTGTGCTTACTCCAAGGCAACTCAGGATGAACAGCGACTTTCAATATCCAGAGCTATACCTTGTTTAATCTTCACTAGTAGACTCTGGGTATTTGGTAAATAGAATAGCTCTCAGGCACGGTGATAAGCCCCACTTGAGGACCAAATTGGGTGTCTCTTTACTGTAGTAACAACATGACAACGATTTACTAGAGGGAAAAATGACAAAACCCAATCCTTTGTGAAAATGATAATAGCTCACAGTTACTGGGCAAGTACTCAATGGTGGGCACTCTTACAACCACTTCACACACTCAGGATTGACTCATTTAATCCTCCTATTAACTCTGTGTAGGTAATTTTGTTTTCCTCGTTGGATGAATCATGAAGAAACCGAGGCCCTGTGGGGTTAAGTAACTTGCCCAAATCATACTGGTGGCAAGAGATGGAGCCAGGAATTAAACTGCTGTTTGGTTCCAGGTCCTTCTTGGCTCTTAGATGCCACGTGATACTACTACCACTTACTACCTCTCACTCCTCTTCCTTCTACTGTTTCTTCTTTTCTTCTCATTCTTGTTCTTCTTTTTTGATATTTCTTAAGGTGCACGTCTGAATGATTGCTCTGAAACCTACTGAATAGAATCTGTGGGGTTCACTCAGTATGCCCTGGGGATGTCTGTGTCAGGGAGAAGACTGTCCTAGAAACATCCTCAAACCACGGCCCAACTACGAAGTTTCTAGGACATTTGAGCACTATTGCTGGCCATCCACTTGCCTCCCTGCAAAGTCTGTAAAACATAGGCCATTCTCACTGGTTGATCAGTCATAGCTAATTCAGTGCTAATTTTCCTCCCCCCAACCCTCGCCACTGTGCAGTTGTCCGGACAATGCTGAACAGCCTCTGGTGATGGGGACCTTACTGTCCCAAATAGAAGCTCTTTGCATCTTTGGGCAATTATGATTATTGAGAGTTGGAGATAAAGTCTGCTTTCCTGTAACGACCTGTCCATTGGTGGAACAGATTTGGGCCCTCAACCACAAGCAACCTTTTAAAAACTTAGAGAAAGCCTTTACCTACACCCAGAATCTTCTCTTTCCCAGGTGACACCTTCTCTGTTTCTCCTACAACAGAGCTTCAGGACCATCGTGGCCTCGCAATGGCTTGTCCACATTCCTGTTAATGAATCACCGAGATGTGGCCTGGTAAGGGCAAGTCATAGCAGGGCAGTCCCTTCCCTCCTTGCAGTGATTCTGTTCATGAAGCTTCAGGTGAGAGTCACTCGAGACAAACCTCATGTCAGGCTACTTAAAGGGCTTATGGTCGATAATCTCAGGCATCAGAGGAAGTATTTGCAGCTTCACAGAGGAATCGTTTGAAGATCTTTTAAAAATACCAGAAACTTGTATTTAATTGGTCTGATATGTGGCTTAGGTATTGGGATTTTAAAAAATTCCCCAGGTATTTCTAGTGTGTGGCCAAGATTGAAAACCTGGTCTTACTAAGACCAAGCCGGAATGTAATTTTTATGAGAGCAGGGACTTGGTCTCTCTGGTTTCCTTCTATGTTCCCAGCAACAACTCAGGTGCCTAGCATGCAGGAGATCTTGCTCAGGAAGCATTTGTTGAAGAATGAGTGTCGAAGTTTCTGAGTATTTGCTTATCACTTCATCAGTTGTCCCTGATAAAGTGATGATTGAAGGGCATTGAGAGACTCTCTCTGCCTCAGACAGGGAGGGATGGAGTTCTCTGTGTCTGGTTCCTGGCCAACATGCAGTTAAAATTATCTAAGTAGGACAAAACAAAGCTTGCTGGCACATGGGAAGGGCTCTTGGGTCACCGAGCTCCTGTGAAGGAGGCTGGGTTGAGAACATGGTGACAACTTTGTGTTTAATTAACGTGGCTCTAGAGGGATCTGAGCAGAATTTAATGGAGACTAAGATTGCCCACAGCCTGGGGAAAGGTCAGCTCAGATCAAAGGAAGCATCTGGAGACATGGAATAAGGCCTTATTGAGAAGAAGTGGGCAAAAAAGCTCATTTCACCGGCTGGAGATTTTGTGAGGCATTTGAGACAACTGAACTCTGAGAGTCATGGAGAGAGCCTGCTGTTAGGTTGCAGCTGTGCCTGAGGGTCTGGGACTCTCCCTGCATCCAGGATTTTGCCTCCATGGGGACCTGAGGAGCTCATCCCCACCTTCCCCTCCCACCTTATATATAATGTGAGCATAGAGAGGTTCCAAAGGGGGAAGAACCCATGTAGAGGGAAGGACACTGAATACAAGATGAGGAAGCCTAAACTGAGGGCATGAGTGTGATAACGGCCTGGGGTATAGGAGTCATGGAGTAGGAAGAATCTGGTAAGAGCAGCTTTCTGATGGGCAAGCATTGTAGAAATATGACAAATAAAGGAAGAGACATGTGTAGATAGGACTTGAATGTGTGTTCAATATAGGTGAGATGGAACATTCAGAGCTTTCTTCTGGTAACAAGGAGGGGAACTGATAATGTATACATTGTCTCATTTAATTCTCACAATTCTAAAGGGTAGAAAGTGTTAACCCTACTTTATTTGTGAGGATGCTGAGGCTCAGAGAGATTCAGCGACTTATCTAAAGTCACCAAACTAAGTAAGTGGAGAGTTGGATCACACATAAATTTGCCTGTCCCAGAAGCTTGAGTTCAGAGAGGAGAAACACAGATGGATAGGGAAAACTTAAAATTCAAATCTCAATGTTTAGGGATGCCTGGTGGCTCAGTTGGTTAAGTGTCTGTCTTTGGCTCAGGTCATGATCCAGGGTCCTAGGATGGATTCCTGTATCAGGCTCCTTGCTCGATGCTCCTCTGCTTGTGCTCTCTCTCTCTCTCTCTCTCTCTCTCTCTCTCTCTCTGTCTGATAAATAAATACATAATCTTCAAAAATTTAAATCTCGATGTCTAAAAAAGCTAAGTTTATATTGATACAAGTAATATAGTATAACTGATGTTATGTAATAAATTAATACAAGTGATAGAAGTAATTCTAATTGCCCAATTTATGTAGAAACTACTATCAGGAGATGGTAAATTATTTGCAGGTATGAATAACTTTCCAAAGTCTTGCTTGCCTTCCAGGGTTCCCCTGAGATGGGACACGCCTTTAAGTGGTCAGGACAAATCATCCCAAGGCTGAAGGACTGGGACAGGGCTTCCAGGGTATTAGTATCCCAGTCCCCTTCTTCTCCTTCCATCAGGAACGTGAAGCAATTACAGGCAGTTACTGTAGTGGAAAGAGCCCAGGTCCAGGAGATATGACGTCTGAACTTGAGGCTCACCTCTGCTACTGTCTCTCCTGTACCTTTTCTCCTCTCTTCTGGTTGACAGAATCCCTCTTTCCTGTGGGTACTCATACTGTGTATTTTTATGGAGCTATCATGTGGTCATTGTCTGGAAGGGTCCCTGTAATTTGGAGCTGCTGCTGACTGTCTTTCCAATCAAGTGTAGAGAAGAAGAGAGAGAAAGGATTCTGATAGGGGTACCTGGGTGGCTCAGTCAGTGGGGTGTCTGCCTTTGGCTTAGGTCATGATGCTGGAATCCTGGGATTGACCCCTGCTCAGCGGAGAGCCTGCTTCTCCCTCTGCCTCTCCCACCCACTTGTGCTCTTTCCTCAAATAAATAAAAAAAAAAAAAATATATATATATATAAAATTCTGACTGTTTGAGTACCTGGATCTCATTGTGCTGGATTCGCACATTTTAGTCATGTGAGCCCACAAATACCAGCTTGTCTGCAAAGATAGTCCCAGTAACTTCTCCCATCTCTGTGTGGGTTTTCTTTGCAATGTGATGCTGTCTCCTGTTATAGACAAATCGAGTCTATTTCCCCTCTCCTTAGCTTTGTGGCTTGATTGGGCCAATAGAAAGTGGCAGAACTAACAGGTATGTCTTTAAAGCTTTGGTCTTAAGGGGCCCTGCACTTCAGCTCTCATCCTCCTGAAACCTTGACACCATTGTGCTGTGAATAAGCCTAGTCCCTTGAGAATGGGAAAACACATGAAGACAGAGGCCCAGCCAACCCAGCCCTCTCAGCAGAGCTCAGGTCAGCCTGCCAGATGAATGAAGAATGAGTGGAGGAAGAATGACCCTACTAACTCATACAATTATGAGAAATAATAAATTGTTATTGTTTAAGTCACTAGTTTGGGGGGTAGTTTGTTATGCAAAAATACATACCTGATTCATGAAAATACGGTCACAAGCTCATTCTATGACCTGTGTATCAATCATAGTTTTTTATTTCAAGCAAAGCAAAATCAGCTTTTGCTAATTTGACCTGTATAATAATTTATCTAATGGATGTTGGGCCAATCAGGAGGCTGAAGTTCCATGATCAAATCTACTCAGCCAGAAACATACTCTTAAATTAGATAGTCTCCACTAGGATCCCTCCCATGGCTGTTCCAGGAATCCAACTGTTGTAGAATTGTCAGTGATACCAGAAAGAATATCCTTTACTACCGGCTGGTCTCTTTGCATCACCAGCTGTTGATTCAAAGTCTGGGGTGGGTGTTTCTGATAGATCTTCTCTGGGCCATGCACCTACATGCTGGCTACAGGGAGTCTGCAAAACTAAGTTATCTGTCCTTTCAGCTGTTGTAATGGGAGGCAGACTCATAAGATGGTGGGTTTTTCCAAATGTAGGAAGTATCCAAAAAGAATGACCAATGTCCTTTACAGTTCATCCCTTTTCTGGATCAACATCGATGTACACTCTTCTTTCCATATTTGTACTTCTGAAAGAAAAAGACCCTGAAGCAATTCAGCTATCTGTTAACCCCAGACAGTTTATTTCCTCCCCAAATTCTCATCAGATATGATAATCCTTTAAGCAAAGGATCCGTGGATGATATCAATTACTCTTATAGCTCTGGCATGAATTTACATTAATATTATGTAACTTACAGAATAAATCGTGAACCTGATCACAACAAACATACTCTATATGAAAAAGTGAGGGAAAAGGAGATGGAAAGAGAGCCACATTTGTTAAAATATATAAATATGTGCATGATATAACATGGAAGATGATTCACATAAATACTTCTATCCTTATGTGTACTATAGTTGAAATGCAGTTTCTTTATGGATGGTATTTAAGTTTTCCTCCTCCATTAACTTGCCCATGTTTCTTTTTGTTTTCATTCAGTATTCAGTCAGTCCAGGTTCTTAAACATTCATGGGGGTTGCAAACATTCATTTTTGACGGATTTTATCCTGAAGTAGTTTTTATCTGCATCAAGCTGCAATGGTTTTCCATCAGTCTATATGACTATTGGCAATAGGAGCATCATAAGTCGCCTTATGGTATCCCTTGTGCTCAATTCATATTCCTTCCAGACTCAGCCGGAATATGATTTCCCTTTGTGATCTAGAGCAAGTACTCTAAGCAACATAGTAATCCTATTTTTTTAGCCTGTTCATTCAGAGGGAATAGGAACCACAAATGGCTAAGGTAGAGTCTCAGCTTTCAATTCAGTGAGCTAATTATAGTGTTTCCTGGTAGGCATGCTCTTCCTTGGATGCTAAAATTTCTAAGCCTGCCATGCACGAAATCCTAAAGATTGGAGGCACCAACTTTGCTAGCACAGATAGTGTGATAGTGAGAAGTGCCATCCTTGTGTCCACCCCTTGGTTTCTAGACTCATGATTTCTAGGTATGTAAGAAGCGTGTTACTTCATCCTGTATACTTCATGGCCCCTCAGCCATGCAAATGGGTTGAGTGAGGAGTAGAAGCACAGGAGTAGACATGCTGGGAATATAACTTTGTGAAACTCATTTGTACCCTGAAGACTTTCTTGAGCCTGGCCCTGCTTATATAACCTCCTTAGATAACGGTGTGTTGCTGGGCCTGCCTGATTTATAGTAAGGTGGATTAAATAACATTCAGTTCAGGGTAGGTAGCTCAGGTTGCATGATTATCTGGAGTCTAATGGCCATGAGTTCAACCAAGGCTTAGTAGCAAGCTAAGAGCTGTTTCTTTCTTTTTTTTTTTTTACATTAACATATAATGTATTATTTGCTTCAGGGCTACAGGTCTGTGAATCCTCAGTCTTACACAATTCACAGCACTCACCATAGCACATACCCTCCCCAGTGTCCACAACCTAGCTACCCTCAGTTTGTTTCCTGGGATTAAGAGTCTCTTATGGTTTGTCTCCCTCCCTGGTCCCATCTTGTTTCATTTTTTTCCCCTCCTTACCCCACATGACCCCCCGCCCTGCCTTTTAAATTCCTCATATCAGTGAGATCATATGATAATTGTCTTTCTCTGGCTGACTTATTTTTCTCAGAGTAATACATTCCAGTTCCATCCGCATCGTTGCAGATGGCAGGATTTCGTTCTTTTTGATGGTTGCATAGTATTCCATGGTGTGTGTGTGTGTGTGTGTGTGTGTGTGTGTGTGTGTACGCATGCACGCGTGTATACCACATCTTCTTTATCCTTTCATCTGTTGTTGGATATCTAGGTTCTTTCCATAGTTTCTCTATTGTGGACATTGCTATAAGCTGTTTCTTAAAGGGATGATAGTAACTTGTTCAAGAGGACCTAGCTTTCACCAGAACCTCAAGGACCTGTTCTACAATTCTATCCAACCTTGCTTCAAACTCCATGCAACATCCTGATCTGTCAAAGACTCCTCAAGTAGCATTAAATCTTGTGAATTGTAAGGACCAACTGAAGAGATGCTTACCTTGAAGCCTGAACTAGATAGAGAAATTTTTCTTTCTCTGAACTCCTCTAGAAGTTAGAATCCTTATTGGTCTCCCAGAAAATGGACTGGAGCAGTAACCAAACTATAATATATGTTGCTTCTAAAATGCAAAGAGACCCTTGAAATATTATGCCGGTTTTCTTCATTTTAAGAGGTACCTAGTAGGGAAAATTGTCTTTTATTTTATTATTATTTTTTTAATTTTAAAAACTTTTGTTAATTCATTTAGTTAACATACAGTGTATCAATAGTTTCAAAGGTAGAGCTCAGTCATTCATCCATTGCATTTAACACCCAGTGCTCATTACATCGTGTGCCCTCCTTAATGCCCATCACCCTGTTACCCTGTCACCCCACTGCTCTTCCCTCCAACAACCCTCAGTTTATTTCCTATATTTAAGAGTCTCTAACAGTTTATCTCCCTCTCTGGTTTATTTTATTTTTCCCTTCCTTCCCCTATGATCTTCTGTTTTGTTTCTTAAAGTCTACACAGGAGTGAAACCTATATTTCACAATGATAATTGTCTTTCTCTGATTGACTTTGTCTTCTATTTTGGAGGAAATAATCAGACATAGTCCACCTTTAGCCTTCTCCCCTAGTAGAAGTCACGTATATTTTCACATCTTTCCCCTCACATTTCTGGTATATATGTATCTCACTAAGGCATCTAGTGAGCCATTACTTCTTTTTTAAAAATAATTTATTTTATTTTTTCAGTGTTTCAAGATTCATTATTTATGCACCACACCCAGTGCTCCATGCAATACATGCCCTCCTTAATACCCACCATCAGGCTCACCCATCCCTTCACCCCCTCCCTTCCAAAGCCCTCATGAACCATTACTTCCTGCTGTTCATATCCCCTCATGTCTATATCCCTGTAAACCAGCATATTCTTGGTGGGTATATGATGATCAAGGCCTCAGAAAACTAATTTGTGGTCCATATGTGAGGGTAGACCCACCCTTACAGCTAGATTGTGTTAAGGTATTCTTGTCCCTACCAGGTGAAATCTTTGGATGTGCTCTACTTAGGAAGAGAGAAAAACTATTTGCTGGATAGTTGTATTGCAGGTACCAGGGAATATATTGATTTGTTCCTGTAGAAAGACTATATCTGAAGATCTGATTATAACTAGGACTACCATTTGATTATGTTTATAATTACCCATGGCCATTTGTGAGAGTTCAACTGTATTCTGAATTGGCCAAACTGGCCAGTTAAATTGGATTGTAAGAGAAATCACTAGCTTGGCATCTTTCAGATATTTAAGGGAGGTACTAAATCTCTGTGAATCTTTGGGGTGGGGGAGGGAAGCTTGCATTTTATTGGCTGTCTTAGTAGTGAGAGGTTGTGATGTGTGAGGATGCTGCTGGTCACTCAATGTGTCTAGTCCAGCCATCTGCTCAGGAACTGGGTAAAGGACCACAGATTTGGGCTTGAGGTCCCAATGGGCCTACCATGAGGTAGACTTAGGAAAAACTCCATTTATTGCCTGGAACCCATTAATGCCTGCAATAGTGATACTGCAGTAGTGTTCTGTGTGTTCAGATTTTGCTGTTACATAGAGCCAGGCCTGTGTCTAGTAATCTTAAGAGGGACTCTCAGTGTTTCCTTTTCTGTAGTCCACAGATCCTCTGGTAACTGTTTGCAGGGAAGTTTGTGGATTTCTGGAAAAAAGAGTTGGGGCATAGTTACCATGCAACTTCAGGTCTCTTAAGAGTATTCAGCTTCCCCTTCATATGTGGAGAATTGACTCTGTGAAGTGCCTCAGGTATGAGGATTGAAAGAGGGACTATACAGCATTAGGATATTTTAGGCTTTAGTAACAGAAAGTCTTGACTGGCTTGAACAATAAGAAAATATAGCTCACATAATGAGAAGTCTGAAGGCAGGGGTGGTTAATTCAACAGCTGAAAATGTATTAAGGACCTGGGCTCTTTACATTTCCTTGCTGTACCTTTCTCAGCGTATTGGTTTATTTCCCCTTGTGGTTGCAAGCTGACTGCCATCTTGGCTTCCAGAACCATATACATCACGTAATGTCTAAGAGAAGAGGGACTCTTCCTTTCTTAGTGTTTGTTTATTGGAGTAAAGAATCCACTCCCAGAAATCTCACTGGATTTCTGTTAGAAAGGAGAAAGGGGCTAATTCATCAATGGTTGCTGGATGGGAAATGAACAAGGTCTGCTATAGACTGCAACTCTTATTCACATGGCATAAGTCAGGCCTCTGTTCATTAAGTGTGTCAAATCAAAATCAGGACCTTACTGATGTGTCCATCTCTGTTTCTTTTGGGATACCGTGAGCTGCCATATCAGTGATCCCTGTGGGTCAGACCATTCTGCTTATTGGGCTGGCCAGCTACCTACTGTGATAGCCAAGTTCCCTATGCCTGGCAATTAGTGCTGTTCCCAAGCCAGTGTTGCTTATGACATCCAGTCCAACTGAAATTGTGCATCTCATTTCCAACTACAGCTTTTCCCCACCAACATCCTTAGCTGACAGATAACAACCGCTCTGACTTTTCATAAAGATGTTGGCATTCCCTTAACAATGCATTCACCATTGCCTTGACAAAAGAAGTGTGTTTCTGGTCCTTTTGGGAGACATAGTTAGGAGATAAGTAAATAGTCATGATAAATCCATTCCAACATTCCTATCTCCCTTGGTCTTCAAATTTACTTCCTCTAAATTATACCTTGTAATTTCTGGTATCTCAACTACATTTAGTATGGAACACAGGGGAGTCCAGGTTTCTGTCAACCTACCCAGCAAACAATCTAGCTGAAGCTGGTACATCAAATGCAGAGTCACTGGCAGATACCAGTTTTCCCTTCAGATATTGGAAATGGACTTCATCCCCTCCCCATGCCTTCTCCCCATCTTGTTCCAGGGACAGGCTGAGCTCTAACTCTAGTTGTAGGTGTGGAGACAATGAGGGGAAGAGGGGATTGAGGATGGCAGAAGAGGTTGAGGAAGCGATAGAGGGGGGTTGAGGATAGAGGTTGAGGAATAGAACTAGCTTTCCCTTGCAAAGTAACCCTCAGGTTAGATCACTGGGATTTTTAAGTAAGGTGTGAATAGACAGATGAAAAGAAAAGGAGGGGATGCTTTGGCTGACACGAGAGATAGGAATCAATAAGTTTAGAAATTCAATGCTTTCTGAGTTATCTGAATCTTCCCATAAATCTCTGTTTCAATTCCCAGGTCTCCCTGTTTGCTGATCAATGCTCTAATTTACACCTAAGCAATAGTGCAAGGCTGCAAATTCAATTAATCTTGTAATTCAGCAATCTACAGGATAAAACTCTGAGCTTGATTTTTGTCTATTTCAATATTATGGCTGTAGACAAAAGAGATTCTTCTGGTACAGTCAGAGAAAATCCATGGGTTTTTGTCTTGAAGTGAGAACTTAGGAATTTGTGGGGGTTTTTTTTGTTGTTGTTTCTCTTCAAAAATATCCACTGAATACTATCAGAAGCAAGCATTTTATCCTGAGACCTTGAATTTCTCATGCTTTTTATATTGCTCTTTTTATACCCTAAACCTTGATTTCAGTAGGTTTAGGTGACTACAGATAAAAACTTAATGATTTTCGTTAATGTTTCCCATGTTTCGGGAGAGTCACACCTCTTAATCCTAGCTAAATTTTCCCTGAGGTCAACCCTGACAATGCCCCAGACCATCCCTAATTCCTGCCAATTTCTGGAGAGTGTGTGTCTGCCCAACTCTTGGTACCCTTTTTGGTATTAGCCAAGGTTTTTATTTGCAAACAACAGAAAAATACCATAGCTAAGTCAGGGAGGAAAAAAAATGGTTGATGAAAAGGATATCGGGCATTTCACTGAATCTGCAGTTTTACAGCCAGGAACAACATCTAGAACCACGTCTTTAGGGGTAAGATCTTCCTCTGTCTCCTTTCCATTGAATCACTGTCTCCCAATCCACGATACGGAGCAGGAGAGTCTGGTTGGCAGAAGGCTAGGTCAAGTGCTTCTGCGCTGGCTACAAGAGAAGCACAGGAAGTAATTATCTGGCATGTTCAGCTTCGGTAGTGGGAGATGGGCTCCAGGCCCTGCTTGGACTCAGAGGGCCAGAGCTCCCCCAACGAAAGAAGACACCGGATCACTAAATAGCCAAAGCACAAGATAGACATCCGTTAGCTCTCACTGGAGTCACTCCTTCCTGTGTTTGTCAGTTTCCCGCACTGTAGAAAGAAGGGTTTGGGGTTAATAATCACAAAGGTTTCTCCCAGATCTGTCATTCTGTGGTGTTGCCCCTTGCCTTTGTCCTCTGCTGGGTGGGCAATCCCAGCTCACACTGATCCAGAAAAGGCAATGAGTCCTTGTGCTGCTCTAGTCACGAGTGGGAGGGCTGGGGCAGAGGGGAGTCGGCCTGAGGCCCGCCAGTCTGAGGGGGTGAAGGCCTGCCCCCCAGCTCCCGGTGGCCGTTGTGAGGAGACAGCTGAGCCCTGGTGGAGCTGTCTACACCAGGTTTACACTGATGCAGAAAATAGAAGCAGTGTCAGGCCAGTGCTGTGAGTGATCTGGAGAACAAAGTCATTTTTCAAGACACTGCCCTGTTTGAGCACTGGGTGTCGAGGTGACAGATTTTGTAGACACGTTATGGGGGAAAAAAATCCGCTACCTCGAGTGATTTTGAAGCCTCTAGAAATATTTGGCAAGTGTGAACAGTTCGTTCCCCGCATTTTCTCTTTAATCAATTGCTTCTTTAAGAAGCAGCTGTGGGAAGGCAGGGAGCTGTATATTTCTTGCCCCTCTCTCTCTGGCTGCTTTTCCAGCGCATTGGTTTTTCAATACGAAGAGGCAAAACTTTCTCCACAATCCCCGAAATGGTGCCTGCATATTAAAAATACACTAGCTTTCTCTGCTGTTTGCCTGCGGATTTGTTTCATTTCATACCTCACTGATGCCTCCTCTCTGTTCAGAACGTGCTGTACCCGGTTGTGAGGAGAGAAGGGGGGCCAGGGTGGCGACTTGAGAGAGCATCCCTTGTTTTCTTAGCAAACTCTGAGAAGTGTTGAAATTGAAGTTTGAGCTTTGAATGAACCGAAACCTGAGGTCTATAGGAGGAATTTTAATTCCCTGGCTTGCCTGGGGCTTTGATTCTGGCAGAGCTTACCCCTGAGGGTACGATCTACGAGTCACTTCTCAAAAGCTGGGCATTGGGCCATAAGGTCTGAATTGCCACTGCCTTTGTGCCCACATCCAGCTAGGATGCAGGCACACATCTTTGCCCCCTAAATGGGTGGGGCAAAGATTTGCCTAAGTGAATATGAGACTTCACATCAGAAACCAAACAACTGGGGCACCTGGGTGGCTCAGTTGGTTAAGCCACAGCCTTCGGCTCAGGTCATGATTCCGGAGACCCGGGATCGAGTCCCACATTGGGCTCCCTGCTCAGCGGGAAGCCTGCTTCTCTCTCTCTCTCACTCCCCCTGCTGTGTTCCCTCTCTGGCTGTGTTTCTCTCTGTCAAATAAATAAATAAAATCTTAAGAAAAAAAAAAAAGACACCAAACCATTTTCTCTTACATCTGTTTACCGCTTACAGTAAGTTAAATTTTGTCCCCCCACCAAAAAATTTTATATTCAACCAGAACCTCATAATGCGACCTTACTTGGAAATAGAATCTTTGCAGATGTAATTAAGGATTAAGGATCATCATTTCAGATGAAATCATGCTGGAGTTAGGGTGGGCATGAAATCCAGTGACTGATGTCCTTAAAAGAAGGGTGGGGGAGACACAGAGAGACAGAAAAAGGCCATGTGAAGATGGAAGCAGTGATTGGAGTGATAAGTCTGTAAGCCAGGGCATGTCAAGGGTTGCCAGCAGCCATCAGTATGTCAAGGGTTGCCAGCAGCCATCAGTATCTGGTTGAGAGGCACAAGACAGTTCTCCCTCAGAGCCTCCAGAAGGAACCAGCCCTGCTGGCATCTTGATTTTGGAACTCAGACTTCCCCAACTGTGAGTGAAGAAATTTCTGTTGTTTTAAGACACTAAGTTGGAGGTGATTTGTTCTGGCAGCCTTAGAAAGCCACTATATAACCTATCGAACATCTCTTGCCCTTGCCCTTGGCCCATAATGTTCTGCAAAACTTTCCTCTCCTTCTGGCTCCAATGTCACATCCTCAGTGAACTTCCCTGAATCTTCATTAAAAATTAACCATTTCCTTCTGTGCTTCCACAGCCTTGGCACTGACTCTCTTCCTTCTGGGTTTAGTGAGCTGTCCCAGCATGTTCCTCCTTCCTTCAGGAAGACAGTGGGCTTCCTGAAGGCAGAAGCAGATCTCCTCATCTCTATCTTTCCAACACCTAGTAAAGTGTCTTGCACATCACAGACAGTAGTAAAGCACGTGGAGAATGGAGGGAACAGAACAAGGGCATCCTCCAAAGGTGCTCCTCCAAGTGATGCTAACCTTCTAGAGAGGAGTAGGATCGTTCTCTCCCTCACCTGAATGCTTTTCTGCCCTTCTGATGTCATTTCTGTCCTCTATACTTAGCTGCCTACTGTGAACACATTTCTGCCCCTGTGTTAATGGCTAATCTTGCTGTCGGCCGCTCACAGTTTAAGGCAAGGCTCTATGTGGGCCCATCCAGACTCATAAGGTAGAAAAGCCTCATACTGAAGGACTGGTGTATGTGGGAAGGAATGGGAGAGTGACCTACTAGCTGAACCAAGGACAGAGCACATAGGCCACCCCTGGGGGAAAAGATCCATGCTGGCTGTCTCTGCCTCTGTATTGTTCCCTCCCTCCCCCCCAGCTCCATTCCTACCAACCACCAAATGATCTGGATCATTTGGGTATAAGGAAAACTCTTTGTCCTCATTGGGCTAGTTTGTATTTTGTTGTTGTTGTTACTGCCAGACAAAACCCCAGGAGTTTGACAGAATTAAACTACTTTACCTTCTTTACATTTTTAAACAAAAGAAAGAAAGGGAAGGAGAGGCTCTGTTCAGACAATGTCGGCACACAACAGAGGGAGGTGGGGAGAGTGACAGCTCCTGCCTGAGCCAAACTGACCCCTGGGATGCTGTGGGCCTTCCCGGCCACGTGAGGCCTCAGGTGAGTCCGTGATGAGTTTGGTCAGTGTGGCTGGGCATCTGATGGGTCTTGGGAGAAGGCAGTTGGGGAGAGCCAGTGTCCCTCTCCAGTGATGGAGACCGAGCGTCCTTGCAGAGTCCCCCACAGGCTGTGGGCTGTTCTCCACCAGCACACCTGAGGGGACCCTCGCCACTCTCAGATGCATGGGGAGGTGGCCGAGTGTGGTGGTGATCTGCAGGGACCATGACGGATTCCACTTCAGAGGCCACATAGTCTGAAGCTGAGGATGATTTATGAGGGAGGCTTGGATTCTCTGACTTGAGCTCCCTCTGGACTCTCTGGAAGGTTCTGGTCATTTTATTTCATTTCTAAATCACCAGACTGTCCTTCACCCTGAGCCAGTGGTCCTGGGACTTAAAGGGAGCCACTTTGCTGGAGCCATTCATCACAGAAGCCTGGCAGGGTCTTGTGGGGGACTCTCTTCGCCTTCTCTGCTCTACTTTCATGAAGGTTCTCTTGTCCTTGCAGTGTCCTCTTGGCATGACTTGGATTTCACTCTGATAGGGGACCAGGACTTGTGTGGAGAAGGCTTTTGGGAGGAGAGAGAGACAGAGAGAATGACTGACTCGATCACTCCCTCATCCCTCCGTTTATTCATTCTGTATTGAGGACTTACCTTGTGCGCAGTTCTGTCTGTCTGGGAATATAGCCAAATATTGGGTTTTGTGAACAAAACACAAAAATCTGCCCTCAAGGGGCTTATGTTCCAATTCCTGTCAGACTCAGATAGTTGTGCTATTTCTCACTGCTGAACAAGGCAGAAAGTGAGACAGAGGGATGGGTGTAAGCCAGGTTTCCACGCACGGGAGTCCTTATCACCAGACACCCCTGTTTCTCAGAGGGGTGGCCTGGAGCTTGGGAGATGTTGCCAAATTTTCATCACTGTGTGGAAGAGGTTACTTTTTCCTCTACTCAGAGTCAACTGGGTGAGGATGACTGGAAGGCAGCTTGACGAATTACATCCACCTCTGAAGGCAGCTCATGGGGAGCGACATATCCTGGAAGGGGACCCAGGGCTGGAGGGAAATGGGAGTGTGAGTGTGTGTGTGTGTGTATGTGTGCTTTATCTCTGTAACAGGGACAGACCGTTCAGGGCAATGTGAAGTTTTATTTTAGCACTTGTTTTCTTTAGTCTGAGCCTCCCACTAGACGTGGATGACTCTGATTGGAGGAGAACGCTGGTATCCCCTGCTTGGTGAGTTCTGAGACATAGTTTCTAGGTAAGAGTGGCTGTGTTGGCCTTTTCCGTTAGAGAGAGCCAAGGACCAGAATCCGGCCAGCCTCTAGGGGGTGGTCGGGAGAGCTGCTGAGGAGCCGGGGGAGATGAAAAGAGGTCAGGGTGTTGGCCCTGGTTGCAGGGGGTCCAAACATCCCAGGGCCTGAGGAGTCCCTTTGGCACAGGGAGAGAGTCAGGGCTCAGTTAGAAAGGAGACATTCCTGAGTGAGCTTAAGACTATGGCTCTCTCTTATCCGCCTTCGATGGATGTGTCATTGGGACTGTGGAGTGGCCTGAGTGGTGAGCCGCCAGGCCACAGTGTCCAAGGGATGTCCCCAGAGTGACCACCAGAGGGAGAAGGCTGCAGGTCAGGGAGAGAGCCCTCCTGGCCTGCGCCCTAGGGGCCTCCGCTGGTGGTGTGACAGCTGCGGTGTCTCAGCTCTGGGCAGGAGCAACGCTCCCCACAACCTCCTAGGGCTCCTTGTCTCCGGAAATAGGGCCTGGATGTGATCTGTGATCTGCAGCCCATTGCCTCTTTTTTTTTTTCCTTAAGTAGGAGAACAAGTTACTTTTTAAGCAAAAAAAATTTTTTTAAAGATTTTATTTATTTATTTGACAGACAGAAACAGAGCTGGAGAGGGAACACAAGCAGAGGGACTGAGAGAAGGAGAAGCAGGTTTCCCGCCGAGCAGGAATCCTGATGTGGGACGCGATCCTGGGTCTCCAGGATCATGACCTGAGCCGAAAGCAGTTGCTTAACCAACTGAGCCACCCAGGCGCCCCTTTAAGCAAAATTTTACAAAGAACCTCAGTCTTTTTTTTTTTTTTTGATGTTAAATTTATTTTATTTTTTCAGTGTTCCAGGATTCATTGCCCATGCCCCACACCCAGTGCTCCATGCAATAGGTGCCCTCAGTACCCACCACCAGGTTCTCCCATCCCCCCATCCCCTCCCTCCAAATCCCTCTGTTTGTTTCTGTGTCCAAAGTCTCTCTTGTTTCGTTTCTCTCCCTGAATTACCCTACTTTCCATTTCCTTTCTTTCTCCTACTGTCCTCTATATTACCCCTAATGCACCGCAAGTAAGTGAAACCATGTGATACTTGACTTTCTCTACTTGGCTTATTTCACTCAGCATAATCTCTTCCAATCCAGTCCATGTAGCTACAAAAGTTGGATATTCATCCTTTCTGATGGAGGTGTTGTATTCCATTGTGTATATGGACCACATCTTCTTTATTCATTCATCTGTTAAAGGGTACCTTGGCTCTTTCCACAGTTTGGCGATTGTGGCCATTGCTGCTATGAACATTGAAGGAACCCCAGTCTTAAAAACAACTTTAAGAAGCTGAGCTGTTTTGGTTGAAGCAGCGGCAGGGATTGGAGACCCGCCTGCTCAGCCCCTCTCCTCCCCTGCCGCTGACCCCTGGAGGATCTTGGGGCCACCGGGGTTCCTCAGTGCTGGATTTGAGAACCTCTGCACACATGCTGTGTAAGCCGTTTTGGGCCTGTAATGTTTGGGGCCGTGCAGCTGGTCTTCTTAGGGACAGGCAGGCAAGCTGGGGCTCGAGGATCTGAGGAGATGCATTTGTGGCACCTTCCAATGGAACCTGGTCATCGTGTGTTCTTCTAGTATGCTTTATAGTTTATTTTGTCTGTTTCTTTTAATCTCTGTTTTGCACTCTGGAGGCTCTTGTCAGATGTCTGCCAGTGTTGGGGGAGCCTGCCTTGGGCCTCCCTGTTTGGGGAAGGTTAACTGCTCTCTCAGGCCCCTGGAAGCCCAGGGTCACCTGCTGGAGACCTTATGCCTTCAGCGGGCTGCTGCCGTGGGCATAGTTGCCACCTAGATGCCCTGAGCAGGAGGGCTCCAGGAGCTGCTGCTGCTCATGACCTCTTCTTCCTCTTCTTATTTTAGCCACCCCTAAACCTCCACCACCTCCACCTCTGGAAATCCCCAGTGCTGCTACGTCTAGGGCATTTTGAGGATTCTGTAGTATAAATCAGGGTGATTTTCAGCTTCCCTCACTCCGCACGGTGACTGAGTTGTCTTGAGTCTGTCAAGTTCATTATCCTTTGCCCATCCACTTTGCAGCTTCCAAAATTTTATGGCTGTTTTCTCCTTTCCCATCCTGCCTTGTCCTTGTGGGTTTTTACCTATGTAAACAATCCCGTTGCTGTACTTTTAGTGAGGTTTGGGGAGGGAGTGATATTAGATGCCAACTTTACCACTTTTTACCAGGAAATCGGGCCGTTTACTTTTATTATTTAACGAAAGACCTTTTCTGTTTCCTGTGGTATCAGATACCTGATGTGGGCTGAATGTGCTAGCAGAGAAGAGCTGCTGTAATCCCTGTCTTAATTGTCCATTGGTCACTGTTCTAGGCCCGGCATCCTCTCTCTGTCCTAATCCTACCCCTGCCAATCACTCTCCTTCCACTTGTCATACTTCATCATCTTCCTGATTCCTCTGCATCACTCTTTCCATTTAGATGCCCTTGGGCCCTTGTCAAGATATTTTCCATCCATCAAGAAAAGAGGGGGGGGGAAATCAATGGATTTTTTTTTTTTTGAAACCAAGCTCCTAGATAGGCTCTATGGGTATGGGAATCAGATTTTCTGAGTCCCAAATTGGAATTTTTATTATGGCCCTACATCCAAAAGGTTGTTTGGCTGATGTAGTTTAAATAGGAGAATTTTCAACATTCAGAGAGCAGCAGGCCAGAATACTTGAAATCTGATTTGCCCCAGACGATCTGGGATGTCGTAATTGTCTCTGGAGGGAAAAATGAGGAAAATATTTTTTCTCCAGGGGCCTTTGGTCCAGTTGGGTTGGGAAAATGGAAACACTTCCAAAGACAATACCAGGAATTTTGGCCATGGTCAAGTAAGTGATATGAAGTCCCCCAGGAAATTTGAGAAAGGGAGATCCTGGATATGTAGGGCTGGTCAAAAAGGAGAAGGCTTCCTGGAGACAGGTTTTAAGGATGGGCCTGGAAAACTGCTTGTAGATGTCCACGGCCAGTTCTGTGGTGAAGAAGTTGGGAGCTGGTTTGAGAAAAGCCCTACTCTTGTTGTCAACTCTTCCTTTGCTTCTTTTCACCTCCACCGGTAACCTCTGCCATTGGACTATGTGGGCCTCATAGTCATTCCTCCTCAACCTTAAAACTTGTCTCATTTGGGATTAGGTTCAGCGATAAGTAGCAGAGATTGAGAATAACTGTGGCTGAAGCTTGAGAGTTATTTCTCTTTCAGCAGAGTCCATAGGGATATAGTTTAGAACTAGTTAGGAGATTCTGTTCTATGAAGTCCTCAACAATGCAGCTTCTTTCCAGTTCACTGTGGTTCTTATCCCAGGGGACCAAGATGGATGTCAGTGCTCCAGCCATCACATTCACATTCCAAGCAGCAGTGTGGAGGATAGAATAAAGAAGAAAGAGGAGCAAAGGAGGATCATTAGCCATTTTGTAAGGGAGGTTCCCAGGAGCCGCTCCAAGTCACTTTTGTTTCTGTCTGCTAGGCAAGAACTTAGTTACCTTCAAAGTACATTGGTATTTATAACCTTTATTCGGAGTGGCCAGTTGTTACTATGGAAGAGGGACTACTGGGACAACTAGATACCATGGCCACACTGTCACCATTCCTTGCTCTCAGTTCCACATTTGGCCACTTTATCTGTCTTTCTGTCGTTGGTGCTTTTCTGCATCCATTCCTCTTTCTCCATCACTCAGAATCAATGAGAGTCAGAGCTGTGAGAAAACTAAAAGTCTGGTCACCTCATACAGCTGAAAAAAGGAAGGTGTGAGAAGGAACGTGACTTGTTTAAGAGCAGTCACACGGCTGAATAGGTGTAGAATCATTACAGGATCGCCAGGATGAACATATGTCCGAAATGAGCACCTAAGTGCTGAGGGAGCAAGACAGAAATAAAGGTGCTCCAAGCTGCCTCAATTAGTCAGGGATGTCTTCGAGGCAAGGTGAGGACTGGAATGAGTTTGGAGAAAGAGAAAGGTATCTAGAAGAGAGGAGAACGTTACCGAGAGGAAATGGCCTAGATAAAGCCAAAGAGTCAAGTTAGAGCATTTTGTTAGAGCCTGTGAGTTTTTTTTTTTTAAATAAAGATTTTATTTGAGAGAGAGAGTGAGAGCGCAAGCGCACAACAAGGGGGAGGGGCTGAGGAAGAAGCAGTCTGCCCGCTGAGCAAGGAGTCCAATATGGGACTCGATCCCAGGACCCTGGGATCATGACATGAGCCAAAGGCAGACCCTTAACTGACTGAACACCCCTAGGCACTGTGAGCCTGTGAGTTTGAACAAAATGGAGGGCATGGTGTCAGCTACCATGAAAAATTAAACAGTGACTTGAGATAAGAGATAGCCGAGCATTGGCTGGATGGATTTTGAACTGTACCTTAGAACTTGGAGTCACTAAATCAATAGGGCCATTTCAGGCATTTTAGGTTTAGCAGAACCTTGTTCAGTATCATCTTTATCCATCTATCTCTGCTTCTCTCCCCTTCATTTCTGCCTCTTCCCCTGTCTCAGTTCCCTTCTCCCTATTTCCATGTCTAGTTTATTTCCTCTCTAGCCACTCGCAGCACATTTAATGCATACAAAATATTTCCTGTGATCCCCTTAATAACCACTGATGGGTTTCCAACTCTGAACCCAAGTAGATCTCCGATCTTCACACCTCTGAGGTTCATGCTCCCTTAGCCCCGCTCCTATACTTTATGAAAGCAGAGTCCGGGCTGGTTTTTCTCTGGCCTGGGCACCCAAGATGGTGGCAGACACAGAGAAAGCTGGATAGTTGCCCCTCCTCTGAGATGGGGCTTGGGAGTCATGCTCCTGCCACAGCTCCTGTAGACTAAGAGGCTATCCTGCTCCCTTGAAATCTACCAGCTCTGAAATTTATGATGAATTTCCCGTCCCTACTCCCAGAGGTAGCTGCCAAGGAGACAGGTTAAAAGCCTGTATTTATGGCAAGTGACACTTTCTGAACAAGATGTTGATTAAGGAGCATGTTGAGTTCTTGTTGTTCGATAAGCTCCAGAGCCTCAGCTGTGAGTGTGAAGACGGTGTGTGGGCTGGGACACCTACTGCCTGCCTAAGCCTGGAGGCCGTTAGGGGCGACTGGGGTCAGGGGTTCTTACAGTGCTGTGCTAAAGTTCGTTCACACTGGCAGATGGTTTAATGCCCAGGAATATTATAGCCTACTGGTTACAGTCTTGGTAGCTCGAAACTGGCCATGGTGGGAGTATTTATACCACAAAAGTGGGCGAACACTGTGAATCGGGGTTGTAGGCCCTCCCCCTCAGGAGAACTGGTTTACCAGCACTTCGCTGGGTTATCATCACTTGGGGCACTTCGTGGGAAAGGTGGCAGCTATGTGAGATCCTTGAGGCTTTGCCAGGGTTCTGGCCAGATCGCAGGGATTTCTGATCTGGTTGGGGAGAATTGGTCCACCTGCAGTGGGAGGCTGGTATTAGAAGAGGAGTAGAAAATCAATTAAAATAAACTTAACTGTGGCCGAGTTTCTTATCTGGTCCAGAACCCAGGACAAATGCATCAGAGTGACTGTTCCCTTACGGTGAAAAAAATGAGCTCAGATATACTTTGTAGTCCGCATAGTCTTCTCTTGGTTATCTTATCTACTAACATCTTTGCTTCCTTAATGCTCATTTTCTTTGCAAAGGCAAAGAGTGGCTTTGTAATCCCAAACCCCAATATATAGATGTCTAAACATGTTTTGACTAACATTTAATAGCAGGCAGTATGACTCCTGCCAACGTTCACAGTGCTGCAAAGGGATGACTCATGTCCAGTTACTGGTGTGAACCAGGGAAAGAAAACCTCTAATGTGTGAAGCAAATACTCAAATGCATCCGGTCAGCCTGGGCCTTTTACAGGCTGAGGCCCCTCCTTGCAAGCATGAAGTGAAAGTGACTTTTGCACCGTCAAGTGAGTGTGTTGGCTTTATTGAACATTAAGTCGTAGGGGGTCCCTTGAGTTAACTGGGCATTAAGATCAAGCACTGCAGACTGTTTTCTATGTATAGCTATTACAGTGCATACTCAAACACTCAGAGAGAACATAGATCCTCACAGACACATAGAGGGAAGCCTTGGAGAGTCAGTATAGGAGAGAGGCACCCAGAGCTACGAATCTAACTGCTGAAACAGACCCAAGGAAAGTAATGTAATTGCCATTAACCAGAGTGAATGGCCCGGCTGATGGATGCCAGCAACGTGTGAAGGCTTGATAATCGTCTGTTCCTCCCAGGATGAATGTGAGGCTCTTGTTCTCTGCAAAGTATTTATTTGTACGAGATTAGATTCGACTAGAGAATGCTTCTCCCTTTTCTAAATTATTAAGGTCCAATAAAAGGTTATAGCCAAAGTCCCTGACAACCTCACATGTGGAAATAAAACCATCACTTTTATGCAGGGGTCATGCATTTCTCTCTTCACAGTCGAGGGTCACAAGAAAAAAGGAAAGAAGAATCGGGGGTATATCTGGCGCATAGGAGGTGCTTCTCTCTCCACTGGCATCCCCTCTTGGGGGTTTTTCTTTGTGGGCAGGGGGCTTTCTAGTTTCCAGCCTTTCCCCATATACAGATATGGGGTGAAGGCTCTCCTCATCGTGTGTGCCTCCGAACTCGTCCCCACTTTCAGGCACAGCTGCCATTGTAGTTAATTCTGAAGGAGGGGCCTTTGGGTGGAGATGGGTTTGTGGTTTGGAAGCAGTGTGTCAATCAGCCAATCTGTCAGTCAGTCAACAAGTCTTTATTTATCTCAGTGGGTACAGAGCTGCCTATTAGGTGGTTGGGACACGTGGTCTCCCTGCCTGCAATCTCTCCCTCTCACACCATCCTACACACAACTGTCTCATTAACTCTTTCTCAGACATGGTCCTGATCCTGTTGAACTCTTGCTCAAACACTCTTGGTGGCTCCCCATTTCCTCCAGGGAAAAAAATAAATCCATGAGGCTTAGTCTACCATTCTGGGGTACCCGCCCTTTAACGCATTGTCAGAGCTTTAATTTGCCTCCTATAAACCTCTTTGTGACCCCAAATGGAACTACTCGCTGTTCCCATCTCTGTGCCTTTGCTTCCTCTGCCCTGTTTCCACCTCGTGGCTGTGTGTTTAGTTTCTTCTTATTCTTCCTGGACCAGCTGAATGGTTACCCCAGCCACGAAGAGTCTCCCCCACCCCACACTCTGACAGTACTTTATTTGTACCTCTTTTCTGGCACATCCATTTTTACTTCGTCATCCAGCAGTTCATGAGGAAGGAGGGAGGTAAGGAGCACAGACCCAGAATTTGAATCCCAACTTTGCTCCTTGCCACCTATGTGAACTCTCTGAGTCCCAATTTCTTCATATCTAAAGTGAGGAGAATTTTAATACCGCTTTTGTGGATAACTGCAAAGATTAAATGGCTTAATTTAGATAAAGTGCCTAAAATATGGTCTGGTAGATAGAGTACCACAGAAGTATTAGCTGTCATTATTTGCAAAATATATATATATAATATATACATTTATATATAATAATATATATGTTATTTTACAATGACTTGGAATTCTATAAAAATTATCTACAAATGAGACAAGACTGTTTTTAACTCCTAAAGTCTATAGTAATAATGGAGACGTATAGAAGTTAACATTTCCACCGATATTCACTGAGAAAACCTTTTATACCAGGCACAGCATCTCATTTTAACTCTTGACATGACTATTATGTTCTCCAACTTCAAGTATGAAATACTGAAATTCAGAGAGGTTCAAGGATATCCTCAGGAAAGCTCAGCTTGGTTGCACTGGAACCAGAGTCCTCTGACTTCCAACCACATCTAGTCTTTACTGCTGCCCTCAGTCTCTGATTCATTAAGAAGACTATATTGCTAAGTCCAAGACATTTGTATTCCCAGGGAAGGATTGTGGAGCCCCTGCCATGGTCAGCAAGGGCCTGCTATATCTGGAGAACCCTAACCATATTCCGTAAACAGACCCGTGATCTCATATCTTACAGAGTGAAAATTTCAGCCCAGACAAATGTGGGTAGGGAAATGTGGTGAGGTATGTATGGCCAATGGACTCTTCAGCTCACTGTTGGGAACATTGGAGGCCAGTTTTCTTGTTCCTTCTTCCTAGGTGGCAAAAGAATGCATAAACTCTGGGAATACTTACAGTCTTCTCTAGGAGTCTAATGGAAATTAATTAAGAAGGCATATCTACTGCAGAAATCCCCAAACAAAACAATGATGGATTGTTTAATCATGCATGTCAAAGCCAAATAGAAATGTTAGAGAATCATTGGCAATTTTGGATGATCTGACCCATTCCTTTCCTCCACTTAGTTTGGAAATAGAACATGGGCTTTTCTATACATTCAGCCCTTAATTCCCAAATGCATTTATTTTTACTTTCTAGGATGCCCTCCCCTCACCATTGTCTATCCAGGTGTTGGTTTGGGATGTCTCTGCCTGGTTCCTGTACTCCACAGAATGGCTTAGGTCAGTGTGCTTGATGCAACGTGGAAGTTCCTGGAACGAAGAGCCTGTATTCCTGTAATTCTTCCTATAAGTGGCCCAGCACAGTGCTAAGTGAAGTATGGGATTTAAAGCTTTGATGGTGATGACAATTAGCGTGTCTGTGTCTGGAGCAAATTAAATTTTCTAAATTATTCAGGCCTGGACTCCTAAGGTTTTTGATGATCTGGGTTCTTGTTCAGATCCCAGACTCATTAGTTGTGTGTTTCAGTCAGGGTTCTGGCAAAGAAACAGTGGGCACATTCAAAAGTCAATGAACATGGTTTTAAAGACAGGGTATATGCAGGTTTAAGGGAAACCAATTAAGAAGGGTGAAGCCCCATGAGGCTAGCAACAGCAGGGGAAACTGCTGCC
This sequence comes from Spilogale gracilis, assembly GCA_004023965.1. Taxonomy (NCBI): domain Eukaryota; kingdom Metazoa; phylum Chordata; class Mammalia; order Carnivora; family Mephitidae; genus Spilogale; species Spilogale gracilis. The sequence continues at coordinate 29,176 of PITA01014710.1, forward strand.
CCTCTCAGCACCTAGAGAGACCTGTAATTTTACTGAGGACAGAGCCACTGGCAGCTTCTATGGCTGTAAGACAGAGGAACATAGTCATTGCCAAGCCATGACCAAATAGCAAAATAAAAATCCCAGTTTATTTCTTCTCCCATCCTTTGTTTTCTTGCCATTTCTTTTCATTGGCCCAAACTAATAGAAAGCCAGAGGGTCTGGGAGCCTCCTGATGCAGCCCCCAGGTGAAGAGTGGATCTGGGGTGAATGGGGAAGCAAATGGACACGATCCAGTCTACCATGCACCCTTAGACAAGTTCCTGAAAAATTCTTCAACTCTCAGTTTTTAATTTGTAAGGTAAGGATAATTATCTTACCCAGCCATAGCCTTGTTGAACATAAGAACAGTGAGATATTACACAAATTGATGGGGTTGTGATTTTATTTTTTGAACTTGCTTAGCTGGCTTTTATTTCATTTGTATGGATCAATCTGACCAAAGATAGGTCATGGGGGATACATGGCCAGAGCAAAGAGAAGGCTTTAGCAGGCACACCCAGTGGGTCAGGGGTCATGGTAGGATCTAGGTCTTTCAGTGCTGCTGTTGCCACAGGGTAGAACAGGAATTTCGAATTTGTTCTTGATTCATATTGCAGTAATCTTTTTTTGCTGCAATTTATTCAGGTTTATGAAGCACATAAAGACCTACAAAGGCAGCCTTTTGATGTAGTTATACAGCTATAAACTTATACAGCTGTAATAATTGCATTTTAATGATTTCTTTATATTGCCATAATTGGTAGAGTTAATGATCACGTCAACTGGACGAGGAAAAGAATGCTCCTTGCAGCCAATCCCTTTTTTCCTCTCAGGCTCTCTAGAGCATATAGAAAGATAGATATTTCCTGACTCCCCTCTATGCACAGCTAATGGACCCCCGACTGGTAATCACTGAACCTTCCAAGTTCTCCTTTGAAAGGCGTCCATTTGATACACATATTTAGTTTGTCCTTGTTTCGTGAGCAAACTTCCTCACCTCTCTCTCCAGAAGGAGCCAGGCTGGCACATTGTCTATTCCTCTTCCTCTGGCTGCTGTAGTTTCTCTGCACAGTAGTTTTCCACTTCAGGCTTCATTACTGGAGAAAGATCTGGGAAATAAAAGGGTTTGGGGCTGGTGTGTGCACGTGTGCCTGTTATTTAATCATGTCCCAAGTGCTGAGAAAAAAGTCCCTCTGAGATCAGAGCTGGATGAAAGATCCTGATTTTAGCTGGAGGGGAAAGGGGGAGCTAAAAATCAGCTTGACTGAAAATTCTCATAAAATTTGCAAAATCCTGAAGCTGAAAGTTCTGCAGTGCAGAGGCTCTCCCATGCAATGTAAATAGGGTCAGTTAGAGCCTCTTGGAGCTGGGCTGAGGTGGGAGCCACTGTCAGTCAAGCTAATGTTGGGCTTGGGATGGGGGTGGAGGGAACTGACCCTCAAAATAGAGATCGCTTTGGGCAAGACTAGAAAATAAATAATCCCCTTCCTCCCACCTTTCCCATCTGCTTCTGGCAAAGAGAGGAAAAGGAAGCCAGTTAACCGCCTCCCTCGTTTGACGTGCAGTGCTGAAATTCTGGACAGCTCCTCCGGGGCGGGTTGTAGGGGGTGGCTGTCAACTTGATTATCAGTGAAAGTGGTGGTGGTGGTGCTGGGGTCAGTAGGTGGGATCACAAAAGAGGCTGTGAAGAGGAAGAGAGGGGTGGGTATTTCGAGCAGAGCATAACCAAAGCTAGTTGATGGTCAGTAAATAACTTTTGATTGACTTGATCATTTAAATTGGTTTTGCAAAGAGTCAGTGCCAGGAGACTTCCTCATTTCCTTATGCTTTGTTGAGGCTTATCTGGAAAGGAGATTTCGTGACCTGAGCATTCACCTACCAGTGGTGCAGAGAGGAATCAAGGGAACAGTCAGTGTGGCAGGGGAGGCCAGTCTGATATGAAACATTTGCAAGAACAGTTTTATAAAATGGTTAGTCCTTGAGCATGCCTGAGAGTTGGCTGCAAACTTGTTCTGGATATGGAGAGAATCTCTCCCATTCCAAGAGCTATCTACACAGCGGTATGAAGGGATAAAAATCCTCTAGGTGGATTTACCTCTGGCCTCCAACTTTGAATTGGGCTTGGAGAAAGAAGAATAGAATGAAGGAAAGACTCTTGTCATGAGCATTTTGGCCTTAGTTTGACTCTGAATAATTTGTTCCTAAAAGTATACCTTAGGAAGGCTTCTGCTTCCTTTCTGGAAATATCTCTTCCTTTATTCCACCTGAAATAACTTCTGAAGACATTGGGGCCAATGTGCAGCTTTAGGAAGCTGACTCTTGAGGGCTAGATGTTTCCAGGTGATACTATACCTTGGTGTGAGTTGATCCAATCAGTATTTCAGAATTCTGACAACGAGGTGAGATTAGCAGCATTGGAAGAGGAGGAAGCTGATACAGGGAAATGGGAAGGATGGACAGAATTTGGTAGCCCTGGAGTCCTGGTCTTTGGAGCAAATCTTAGAGGAGGATTTTTTTTTCCTTGAGGATAAGAAGAGTGCCAGGGGGTGAGGGAACTAAAGGGATGCTTCATCTACTTTGACAATTTTCATCCTTCCAGATCTGGTCAGTGGTAGACCCTTTTCCTTAAGTGAACTCTGGTTGCTCTCTTACTCATCATATGACCTACTGTATTCTGATTTGTCAGTGGGCAGGGCCATCGTGTATGATAGAGCAATATGGCTTGGGGTTAGTGTACAGTTAGAGGGTTTTAGGTTACAGACAACTGATTGACCATAAAATGACATTGTGGTGCTCAGCTTTATGGTTTTCATAAAAATCTGTGAAGAAGACAGGAGAGGACCAGGAATCTTAGACTCATGGACGGGTGCCAAATGTCCTGTGAACATTCCAAGAACTTGGATGCTCAGTGCTCTTCTGTACCACAGTACAGTAGCTGAGATGGAAATATCTCTCTTATTGAGCATCTTTCAGTATAATCTTGTTTATGAGGGGGATGAAAAAAGTGGCTTTGGTTTTGCAAGGGCTCAGTCTCTGTGTTGTTAATTATTCAAGGCAATATACTCAGAAGGATGTAGGATTCTGAGAATGTAATTGTTGAAAATCCCCAAGAACCCCACAGACTATAGTTGTTTGGCCACTCAGGTTCTTTCCAGTTCAGAACTGTAGCCATTTGGCAACTTATTCAAGTGTACATCACTGAGAATCAATGAGGTTCCTTCCATTATATCTCCCTCACTTTGCAGAGCCTCAGGCATAATAAATGTGCTGAAAATGTCTGCCAGATGAAAATTAGGACTATTTGCTGCTAATACACCATCTTCCTTTAACCTCTGCCAATATAAGAAGAGATCCAAAAATAAAGTGAAGGAGTGGGTGACTTAATTCAAATACAGACTTGACAAAGTCTCTCTCTGTGTTTTTCCAGCTGCTGGTTCTCTCTTGGTTTGCCTTGCGGCTATACAGCTATCTAAACCACTGGTCATTCTTATGAGTCTCCTGGAATCATCTTTTTAGTAGTTCTCTTGAAATATACTCCTTGATTTTCACAAAATTAAAATATCCTCATTAAATCATGAAGATCCATCCATCCTTTCATCTACACAATCATACCACCATTTATCTAAGCAAGTGTCTATTCATCTTTCTATTAAACACTCAGCACTCAGAATATCACTTTATCAAGTACTGTGGGAGAAACCCAAAGATAAATAAAACACAGTCTCTTTATTAGAGTCCAAGCAAAAAAAAAAAAAAAAGAAAGACCACCTTAAATATTTACAATAGAAAGAATTCAGTGTGAGGGACTGATGATAGTAGAATTGGAAAGCCATACAGGAGATGATATGACAACCCAGAAATTAGCAACACTTAGAAGATACTATTGCCTCTTGGCTGGGAAGGCAAATGTGTGTGAGATGTTACCAGAGCCCAGGAGTTGGGTCACCAGTAGGAAGCTGAAACCATGGTCGATATGCTCAGTGAGAGCTTGAACCAGGCTTGATGTACCTAGTGGGAGTTAGAGTCATGGACAAATAACATTTGTGGCAGAGATACTACTTGAAGCAAAGATGAAGAGGGAGAAATCCCCTGGCTTCTCCCTTCCTCCTGTCCTTTACTCTCCATTGGCTGAATCCAGACAGAAGCTTGAGCGATGCAACCTGCAGGGGCCAAATTTCCTATCCTTACCACCATACAGAATAGAGCAAAGGAAGGGTAAAAAATGGATCTGAGGGTAAACGGGTGTAGTACCAACACAGTCCTAGAACTGGGGGGGGGGAAGGGGAGTCCAGGAACTAGTTCACTGGTAACTTAGTGAAATCTCTGATTTTAGAATGGCTTTAGGAAGGAAACTGGAACATTGGTAAAATATCTTTAGGATTCTTTTAGGAATCTGTTGAAAGTCTGGATACTTTTTCCAACATGACTACTCTCTAGAAGGGCTAATTGTGATTAGGGACTTTTGGATTGAATGTAAATACATCATCATGGTGCCTCTTAGACCAGTAAATAGTTGTTTATGATGCTTGATCATCAGTTACTATTCTAGGCTCCATGCATTCCCCATTCCAATCAACCCAAATTAGTCATGCTCTTTCACATCATCTTGCCTTGGCTAGAGCTGTTTCCTCTGCCTACAGAGTTCTTGTCCCTCTTTTCTACTGAGAATTCTTACTCCTTTGATAACCAGCTCAAATGTCACATCTTTTGTGAAGACACCCTGTATCCTTCCTCTCTGCACCACCCCTCCAGCACTTTCTTCATATCTATGTTATTGTACCCAGAATAATGTGTGTTGCTGGTTAGTTATTTGTATGTCTATCTCTTTTATTAGTCAACAATTCATGGGGTACAGGGGCCACATCTTAATTACTCCTGTCCACATACAAGTACAGCACAATCTCGGGCACAAGATCATCAATAAACAGTAGCTGAGAGATTGAATGTGTTATTGCAGATGTCCAAAAACATATAGATAGATAAATAAAACATCTGTTTTCTGAAAGTCTCAACCTCCCACACCTCCCCCAAGGGTTATAGTTATCAGTTATTGAAGTGGCTGGGGGTAGTGGGCCAACTGAATCTCCAGCCCTGGCCTTCTCATGCATGAGACCATAGATATCCCTTTGGAAAGAAATCCCCAGAGGAGTTGAGTCTAAGGACTGGGAGCAGCTATGGTACTTTTATTTTTTGATGTTTTATAAATGTGTCTTCTCAGTCTAGCCCAGCCCAACATGACTAGGCAGAGCTCTTGTCCGTTTTGAACAACTCAGACAGCTTTTACAGCTTGATCATTTGAAGGAGTTTCTAGATGTAGAAAACAGGATCTTTTCTCCCTTTCTCCTTCATATTTTATCCTTTCTTTTTTTCTGCCAAGTGAAAGGCCTCTGCCCTGCCCCTAGCCATGTCTCGATCTTTGAGGTCTTGGCCTCGTCTAGGGAAAAAAAACACTATCAGGTTATTTCTTTCAGGGCCCCTGACCCTCTTTCTTAACTTACTTCCCATTTTTTTGAGCTGATTGACCGACTTTCAGGTTACTCCATGGCTTCCATGACTAAGAGAACAATGGGTCTGGATAGGAACTTCCTGTTGTTCAGGTAAAATGATAATATCAAGAGCTAATATCCTTCCTCCTAGATGTGCCAGTCTTTTTATTTTCTTTTTCATCTTTGCTATTTTCCCAGATAGTTCTGTAGACTAGAAGGTAACCATCAGTTCCTTTATGGTGGGTAAAATGAGGCCAGGAGGGACAAAAATCACAGCAGGAGGTAGTGGGCAAAACCAGAATTCAGGCTAGGGGTCCTGAGTCCCAGCCCTGGATGACACCTGATGTGTGTGGAGGAGATAAAAACGTAGACAGGGTGGTCTCAGGCACTATCAGGTGAGAAGCTGGGGCCTAGACATGAGACTGGTGAGAACACCTTATGTCAGCTGGTGACAGTGGGAAGCTGGGGTCCCTCTGGGGTTTCTGTTCAGGCCCCCCTACCCCCATGCCCTGCACTTCCTCTTGCCTGCCTGTGAGAGAGGGAGATGAGCAGTGAAGTGAACATTTTCCTTGGGACCAACAGCAAGATTTCTCTGAATCTTGGCCTCATTTGTTTTTGTGGCCTCAAGCAAATTACTGAATCTATCTAAAAGTTGGATTTCTCACCTGTAATAGGAGAAAATTTCTGCCTAAAGGCTTTCTTGAGGATTAAATGAGACGGGGAGTCTATCCACGTGCCTGACACATAGTAGATACCCAACTGAGAGTATTTATGACTACAAAGACTTTTATTACACAGGCTCACTCCCTCTTACAGGCCCTCAGCTTCAGAGCTGGGCTGTCCTCTTGGTCATTCTAGGCCTCTCAGAGGAAGGACAGGCTCCAGCCGTAGACCAGCCTGTAGTGTCTGAGCCCAAACCCACAGCTTCCTTCCTGTGTTTTCTCTCTCAGTTCCTCTCTCATGTGTTCCAAGTCACCATGTGCAGGGAGATCTTCTGAAAAGAGTTTAGAAGGAGGAAGTTTCTAGGGTAAAGCGGGGGACAGATGGGCTCTGTGAACAATGGCAAGTGAGGGAGAAGGGCTGGTCTAACTAAAGGGAGGGAGAAGCCCAGGATCACTCTTTGGTAATCACTGTGTATATGGGGTAGGGTGAGGGTGGTGGTGGTGAAGATACTACATGGTATTTCCCAGTTAACTTGGATCCAGCAATTGCACCAATAGGCTTATAGTCAAAGAATACAAAAATACTAATTTGAAGGGATGCATGCACCCTGATATTTCTAGCAGAATTATCTGGAAATAGCCCAAGTGTCCATTGACCGGTGAATGGAAAAAGAAGATGTGGTACAAGGATACATACAGTAATACAGTGGAATATTATTCAACCGTCAAAAACAATGAAAGCTTGTCTTTTGCAACAACTTGGATAGAGCTAGAGAGTGTTATGCTAAGTGAAACAAGTCAGTCATAGAAGGACAAATTCCCATGATTTTGCCCCTCTGTGGAATTAAAGAAACAAAACAAATGAGCAAAGGGAAGGAAAAGAGAAAGACAAATCAAGAAACAGACTCTTAACTCTAGAGAGCACATTGATAGTTACCAGAGGTGGGGGGGGGCGGTGAAACAGGTGATGGGGGTTAAGGAGTACACTTGCTGTGATGAGCACAGGATGTCATCACGTGTTGAATCACAACATTATGCCCCTGAAACTAATATTACACTGTATGTTAACTATACTGAAATTGAAATAACACTTGGCCATATATTCTCTTTCTGCCCAGCATGAAGCACTGGGCCTGATACCAGAGCCTCTCCTCCTCATGTCCTGGAATGTGTCTATAAGTTCTGCTCCTAATGTCACGATTTCCCCTCACTTATGTGTTGGTAAGACTCTACCCCATACTCTAGTATTTTCAAGAGTACTTGCCCTGGCGAGTGTCTGGCTTGTGGCAGGATTCCAGGCACTGGCCCATGGTCGCTATCTCATGGTGGGGGCTTCAAGGTGGCTCTGGTTGTTCTCCCTTCATGCAATTTCCTGGGTAGGACCCCTGGTTTGAGCTGGAGGCTCATGTCTCTCTGTCACACAACCTTTGTCTCAATACCCCTCTTTGCTTTTGTTCCTGGGGTGGTTGGAACTGAGCTTTGCTGCTGAGCTGGGCTGGCTTTCACCATTGTCTGGAAAGATTGGATCTGGCTGCTTCCAGACATTTCCAGGCCATTTGATGAATGGGTCCCTGTAAATGGGGGTGGCAAATAGTTGGTGGGGAGGATGGGGAGGAGACAGAGGGCCATCTCCTTGCCCTCACTGAAAGGTTTGGAAATTTCTGCAGACACAGTTCTCCTCTTCCTACTCTGATCTTCAGCTTCCCTTTCTCACTGTCATTTCCTCTTTCCTCCTCCACTTCCAGCAACAACTGGGTGGCTCTCAAAATAACAAGCATCTTCAGAGATGCCTGAAGCTGGAGGAAACTTGCTTCTTATGAGCTCTGGACTTTGCCCTTGCAGGTTACTGCAGATGTTGGTGAACCAGGATATGTCTGACCCCGTGCTTTGACCCAGATGCCAGCCAGGGTCAGGGGAAATGGCAGGGTTGCTGCAGGAACGGCTGGGTGGAGCCACATATTTGCAAGCTGAAGGATGATGTTCCAGGGAGCTGGTGTGCTGGTCCTCTGGGAATGTCTGAAGACAGAGGTTTTAGGTTTGGGGCTGGCTGTATTTATATTGGCAATAGATATGGGTGCATAAGTCACAGGCTGGCCCCTTCCATGGAAGTGTCTGCAGCCCCCGATGTCATGCTGCTCAGATATACTAACATCCTCTGTCTATTTATAATGCAGCCTGTTTCACTGACCCGGATATTCAGCAAGTGGTTGGAGCTCACCTGTTGCTCCATACCACTCTAGAAAGATCCAAGTTTATAAATTTATTTCTAAAATATTGGACCTCTTTCTTCATCATGCCTTCCAGATTTGTGTTAATCAAACTAGAACCACAGCCCATCGGCAGCTTCTACTAAAATTCAATTTGAAATTTGAAATTCCACTAAAATCCATCCAGGATTAAAAAAATATGAGTCTGTGAGCAAGACCCTCCAATGAACTTGCATCTTATCTGGTAATCTAGATCTGGGCCCATGAGAGAAGGAAGATTGCAATAGGGCAGAAGAGTGGGTCCCCCTGGGCCCAGACTCTCTTTGGTCTGCACTACTCTTAATAGTCCAGGACTTGAGCCACATCTTGGGACACAGTGTGACCCTGCAGGCTTAGGCAGACCCTAGGCTAGACCTATCCAAGGGATAGTCACAACTGCTGAGACCACGTACCTGACAGGCAGGGAGCCATGGCCCAGGTGAGCAGTCAGCATGGGGAAAGGGCGTGGGGCCAGGGAGGAGGCAGGTCTGATGAGAGGCGTCCTGATAGGTGGGCTTGGCAGACAGGGAAGGAATCCGGCCCATGTGATTTCTGGAGGCCAGACAAGCATAGCATTGGCATTAAGTATGTTTTCTCCATGTAGGTTTTTAATGGTATTTATTTATTTATTTATAATATTCTTACCTCAAAGGCAATCTCAGATGGCTTTATTGTATAGATGTTACTAAACTTCTCGAGCTTTCAATCATTGATGTAAAATATGTAAAGTGAACAATATAGAGTGGGGCAGCAAAGCTCCTATAAATAGATACACTGAACCAGAAGTCTCCTTGCCTGTGCTTTGAATTTTGATGCAATTTCACACTTACAGAAAAGTTGTCTTTTTGCCTCATTTGCTTTATTATGCAATCAGGTACTTTTGAGAACAGGAGGCAACACTGTAGCCATCAGGAGGGGATGTCAGGCTCAAAGGGACATGCCACCACAGGGAGGGTGGTCCTGGAGGGTCAGGGGACAGTGTTGGTCAACAGAGCCTCAGAGAACATGCCAGAATGGTGGCCGAGGCGATTTTCCAGAGCCACTTCTGCTGTGTCATTTTGGGTCAACTGCTGTGCCCCTGGGAGCCTCCTTGGCAAGTGGGGAGATTCAAGTCTATTTCGGCAGGTTTCCCGTGAGGACAGAATGAGCTTTTGGATGAAAAGTATTTTGCAGGGCCTGGGTACATAGTGGTAATTTTTAATGATCATGCTGATGATGATTTGAGTAAGAAAGCTCCTGAGGTTGAGGTTTGAAGCCAGGTACCTGGCCCAACTGGACTCCATGGGTCAGGCGGGTGGGTCAGGGCTGCAGCAGCAGGGAGGGAGCGTGCACCCCTAAAGCCCAGGCGGGACTCATGGTTCTCTGGGCATCATCGGGGGACTGCTGGTCTGAGAGGACCGCACGAGGAGATTCTTCTGCATGAGAAACTGAGTTCCTCTGGTAAAACTCCAGGGGTTGGGCATCTTGGGTAAGGAGAGATTAAAACTGACAGCCATGGGGTGTCTCTCCCTTGGCCCGAGGAAGTATGAATGGAATATTTGAGATGCTGGAAGTCCTCCTACATGGTAAGTTCAAAGAACAGAAAGTGTCTCACTTCTCTGAGGATTCTAAACAGACTTTGCAAAAATGTAATTAAGTTCCAAGTCCCTGGAAATCAATCATGCTCCCAGGAACTAATACCTTGGCTTGTTGATTAGAAGTGAGGGGAGCCAGGGGCAATTACTCTCTGATGAGGGAATTTCTTCACTCAGAGATCCAAGGGCTCAGAGAGCCAAGGCCGGGGAACTGGAGGCCACAGAACGGTAGGGGTGAGAGGCAGCTTCTGGGAGCTGCAGCTAATTACACATGACCTGTTTCCTTGGGATGAAGTTCTCCATTGGTGATAAAGTCCACCTCCTGATCTCCACTTGAGTCTCAGAAGCTTCTCTTCATACTGGGGGAAGCTGAGCAGAAAAGATGACCAGGTCCCAGGGCTCCATGAGGCCACCAGGCCCTGCTTAGTCCATTTTCCTACTGCCAAGCAGCCTGAGAGCAAGTGGGTAGAGAGGACACTTGCTGGTTCGCTGCCCCCGCACAGAGGCTTCAGGCTTCTCAGCCCTGCTCTGGGCGCTGGGCCTGGTGCTTGCTCCTGGGTGTTGATGGGCTTCCTTCTGGAAGGAGGTGACCCTGAACAGGAATTCAGGAGCCCTGGGGCCTGGCCAGAATTCTGCCTCTCATCAGCCCCATGACTGCAGGAGTGGGCCCTCTGGCCTCCATTCTGCACCTGTCCAACTGGACAGTGCAATCCATCAGGTACCTCCCAGCTTGGACCGCATCTCCCTGAATCCCTGCTGCATGGGAGGGGATGGAGGGCATCCTGGTGGGTGAGAGGCAGGGTGAATGCAGGGAGAAAAGGAGGTGATGGCGCACAAGAAGGTGGTTTAGGTGCGGAAGGGAAGAAGGATGGCAGGTTGAGGATGGTGCACAGACTCAGCAAACAGTCTGCTGACAAAGAGATTCTGGCTCTGCCCCTGAGAAACGTGGAAGGCTTTGAGGACCATGGGGGAGGAGCTGATTCAGCCTCACTGGGTTTCTCCCAAACTACACAACTAGCTGGGCAGGGCCCTCCTAAACTAGATGACCAGCTGCCCAGCTGAGCCCACGGGTCCCGGCATGCTGAGAGGGTGAGAGTGGGAAGAGCCGGAAGCTCTTGCAGAAGTCTCAGGGTCCTTCCCTCCATGTGGGCGCCAGACCCATAGCCCCCTGAGAGCCCCTGAGTGGCCAGCAGCAGGGCAGCCCAAGGCCAGGGTTGGAGGTGACACTGAGCCACGAGCCGAAAGCCTGCTCTCCAGGGCTTGGGGTCCCTGAGCATGAGTGAGAAAACACCTGGAGACACTTCCAAGTCCTTGCTATAAAAATGTAGAAAGAAAATCATTGCTTCTACCTTCATGGCTGTCATTGCCAGCCCGGCCTCCACTAGGCAGGACGTAGGACGGCAGCCCCCACCGCTAATGGTGCTCTTTTCCACAAAACTTTGGCTTAGAAATTCTTCCCTTCATAGGTCAAACAGCTGGGTGTGTCTGGCTGGAGCAGCTGACCCAGAGGAGCCACTTTGGTGTCATAAGGACTTTGGTTCAAATCCCAGGTCACCTCCTTATTAGCTGAGTGACTTCAAGCTGGAGACTCATTTTCTCATCTGTACAGTAGGGGCAAGAGTAAATCTTCCTCATAAAGCCCATGAAGATTAAAGGGGTCATCCTTGTAAAGAGCTTTATACAGCACCTAGTTCATAAGAAGCTATTACTCTGGATGCCAGGGTAGTTCAGTCAGTTAAGCATCTGCCTTCAGCTCAGGTCATGATACTGGAGTCCTGGGATCGAGCCCCGCATCGGGCTCCTTCCTCAGCAGTAAGTCTGTTTCTCCCTCTCCCTCTGTCTGTCCACCTGCCTACTCATTCTCTCTCTCAAATAAGAAAATAAATAAAATTTTTTAAAAAGCTGTTACTATTCCTATATTATGATGTTATTCCTATATTAAAGCTCCTGACAGAGCCAGGCCTAGACTCTAGTTCATCTGGACTATAGGACAAGTGTCATCCTGAAACTTCGCCTTGAGCAGATGGAGTTGCTTCGGGTTCCTTGGCCTGTTTGGGTTCTTCAGAGGCAGGGAGTCGGTGAACATGAACTCTGGAGCTTTGGACTCCAGAACAGCTCAGCGGGTGTCCATTCTCAACGGCCTGCATTGGTGGTCCTGTATTCCCGCTTCCATTTCTCGGTACATATCTGAGGGAGCTGAAGGTCTTGTCTTCTGACCTCCCTTGGTCCAAAGGGCAGCTCCAGGGTGGAGTCCTGGCCCCGGCACTTCCCTCCCGGCACACTGGGCCTCTCTCCTGACCTGGTGTTGGGACTGCACCATCGAGGGCTGTTTGCTTTCCCGAGGCCAGCTGCTAATGGCTAATTTTCCATGAATCATAATCGCTTTACCCCATTAGGCAGGATAATGAAGATTGGATGGTGGGCCTGTTTGCTGAGCACGCAGAGGCGCTGACAGCTGTCCTGGGCTCTCCCCTAGCGCCCATCCACTGTCGGCTGCCTCCTCCCCTGACACCCGGGTCATCCTCACTCTGGGGGCTCGAAGAGCAGCACACAGTCCACAGCCCTGGCGTGGGTCCTTCAGTGAATTCCATAGGATGTTTGTAACGCACCGGAGACCTGCTGCCCGGCTTGCTGAGAGCTGCTTGTCGCTAACATTTACTGGGATTCATGTGTTGCCACCGAATGCTTCTGGGTGCCAGGCTGGCACTAAACGTACAACATTTAATCCTTCCAACGGCCTTACAACATTGCTTCTCTTATTAAGCCCGATTTACGGATGAGAAAACTGATGCCGCGAGAGGATTGGTAAAGGGCTCAAAGTCACACTGAGGAGGAGACAGAGCCAGGACTTGAATTTGGGCAATCTGACTCCAGCGCCTACACTCTTCATGACCTCTCCCTGGTCTGTGCCTGGAAAGGACGCACAATTTTCCTTCTTTGCCACCTCCATCTCCATTCTCCGGCTTTGTATTTTTATTTCTAAAGACCCAGGCAGCTCCCGCATTGCAGGGCATGGTGCTGAAATCTTGGTTGTTTTGCAATTAACAGAAGGTTATAGATCCCCTAGCGCTTCGGCTATTCCCTGAAGACAATTAAATGCAGAAAACTAAAAATGTGGAGGGAAAAAGAATCCTGCATTATGGAACCAAATAGAAATCATTCAAGCTATCCATTGTTTTTGGATTATCTAGAAGTTGATAAGAGTTGCTGTATTTTTATGCACAATTGAATCTGCTGTGTCCCAGCAATGACTGCAGTACAATTTTGGACAACAAATTAGTTTCAGATGAAGGACTCTTGCTCCTCCTTAAAAAACATTCTTCATTTCAAATTATCATCGCTGCCAGCCATTGGGGCTGACAAGAAAGCAGAGAATTAAGCTGTTGATACAAATCCTAGCTCTTCACTGGCCCTCATTTGCTCATCACAGATTCTCTCTATATCTTCCCCTTCAGGGGACATCCGGAGAAAGGAGGAAGTGCGGGCCCGCATTACTGCGGTCTTCAAAGCTCTGCAGGAGCTTCCCTTTCACCCTGCTGGAGGCCTTTGCTCCTTTGACAAGCCCTCAGCCAATTCTAGAAACAGGGCCAGCTCCGAGCAGCTGGGATGGAACCTGCAGCTTGTCCCCCAGGCCGAGCTCTTTGGCGGGAGACCACACCCAGAGGACCATGGCTTCCTGCTATCATCTCCCTGCCCTGCTGGCAGCCAGTGGGAATGAGGACCCAGTGGAAGGAGAGCAGTGACACTTGTGAACACAGTCTAAGGCAGAGTTGAGTCAAGGTTGCACACCTAGAAATAACGTAACATTGTCTATCCAGTACAATAAAAAACCCCTCAACAGCAAAACAATGAAAAAATAGAAAAAAGAAAATAAAGTAAAGGTCCAAAGGCACACACAAGGCAGCCTCGGTGTTAGTGCTCTGTGGACCTGGTCTTATTTATCTCCATTACAATTCCTGCATTACACCTGTCTCACCTGGGGAAGACTGAGGTGTGGGGAGGTTGCCCCTGTTCCAGATCGCATAGCTCATAAGTGGTCTTCCAGGGACCAGAACTCTGACCCTATGCCAGAATCTTTGTTCTTTCACTTATTCTGGGCGACCACTTGCTGTTCGGTCCACACCTGCCATTCGGTCTCCATTTGGAAGGGGAGGGCTCCCTTTAGATCTTGCTCCAGGCAAAATTGCAATGCCTCCTTTCCTGGATTGGACTCCCACATGAAGTCCCACATCACAGGTGCCCCTTCACTTCCTAGAAGGGAAGGAAATCACATCAGAAATGTTATAGAACCATCTTCAAAAGAAGATGAAATCGGCTGTGTCACTTTGAAGCACCGAGTTATGGTTCTATTGTTTTGCAATAGTACAAAAAAGTCACAAAACTTCCATCAAATTAGAAAAATCCAAAGAAGAAAGAGTGCTTTGGTGTCCATTGGCTGATAACCTTCAATACTCGTGTGTCTGCCCAGTTGGCCTTCTGCCCATGTGATCTCATTCTTTCATAATAGCAGAGCGTCAGAAAAGCAAACGCGTCTAGTGTGTCGGGAACTGCTCCACGCGTCTTGGCTTCGTAGCTTATTTAGTCTCTACAGTAAGCATGTGAGGTAGCTGCTTTTATCCCCAATTTACAGATGAGGAACATGAAGCCCAGAGTGGCTAAGTAATTTGTTCAGGGTCACACAGCAAGTAAAAAGCAGAAGTGGGATTTGAACTTGGGTACTGTGTTCTTAATCATGCCCGCATAGATGCTTCCACAGCTCTGCGTCATTCAGCCTGAGCATTTCTTGCTCTCCTTTGGGGGTATACGATGTTGAGTATGATAACTTCAGCTGTGATCTCTTGCTTGGTTCTCCTGGCCTCTGCGGTTCATGCTACGTCTTACACTCTGCGTTTCTCCCGGGGACAGCTCTTGCCTTGATAATAGAGCTCCCTAGCACCGGGGTTTTGGTTTCTCCTTCTCTCTGCTTGGAGCCCAGTGCCGCACCTTGCAAGAACATTGCTCCTTTGCATGTGGCTTATTTGATAAATGCGTCTTGGCAGTACACTGCGTGCTGGCACTGGCCTAAGTGGCGAGAAGTGTGGGAGCAGCGCAGAGCCCACTGGGGAGCTCTCTCTCTGTTCTACCTGCTACCCAACTCCATCCTTACACAGAAGGCAAGGACAAGTGAATATCGAGGGCAGCCTTGAATGGAAAAGCCATCGCGCCAGGGCAACCGAGGAGGGGCGTAGGAAAGGGAGAACAGCAGGGGATTCCAGATAATGACTCTTAGCCCTCTTCAGCCCCAGCTCTGGCTAGATCTTGTGCTCCTAGGGAGTCGTGGCTCCCCATCGGAATCATTTCGGGCTCTCCCATTGCATCTGGCACAAAGTAGATCTTGAGTAACTGTGTTTTGGTGTTGGTGGTGGTTTTTTCATTGTATTTGGAGTGCAATTGACATATAATAGTTGATTAGTTTCAGGTGTCCTGCATAAGGTTTTGACAATTCTGTACATGATGAAACGTTCGCCAAGATGAGTGTAGTTGGCATCTACACCTACACCATAAGGAGTAGTGATTTCATTTTTGATGAGGGAAGCTGCCCTTTGGGCATCATTTGGTGCTGGCTGCAAGAAGGAATGTTTAGGATTTCACAGTGAGGCTTGGGGCTTGTGTCAGCCAGAGTCCCCAAAAGAAAATGAATTTATTCCAGGTGGTTCCAAAGAAGAGGCCTTAGTAAAGGGATGGTTTCCAGAGGTGTGGGCAGGGCTGAGGGCAGAAACACGGAATGGTGAGCCCCTGAAGGCTGCAGGGACCAGGTAGAACGAGCCATGCTCCCAGGGGAACTGTGTGAAGGGGACCACCCTGCTGGAACTACAGTCAGGGAGGGTTAGAGCTAGACTCGTGACCCCAAAGCAGGCAGGTGTGGGGAGGAAGCACTCCCACATTCTCTCCTCCCTCCTTCTTTCTGAACTCTGCCATTGCCTCCCTTGGCACACCCTGCTGGGAGCAGTGAGGGAGCCTGGCTGATACAGTGCCCCGGGGCCAGCCTCCTGGGGCACAGAGGAGGGGAGAACAGTGGGGAGCAGAGGTAGGTGTAACATGAGTGAAGCACGGTCCTTCCTGTCCCTCCTGCGCACCTTCACTCACAAGGGGCCTTCAGCTTCTCCTCTGCGGGAGCAGGATGCTAGTGCGGGAGGAGCAGCCAGAGCCTGGGGCTCAGCCTGATGCAGGGCCACCGTGCTGTGGTTCTCACTCGCTCTCCCTCCTTTCCCCTGCCTCCCTCCTCTCTCTCCTTTTTTTTCCTCTCTCTCCATCAAGAGGCCCCATTTGTCCTTGCCTGGTTCTAGGCATCCGCTGCTGCTTCTCTTCTCCTTCCCAGGCCTCCACTCCCTCCGTTCAACCCACTGGAAGAACCTTAGCAGCTGGGCCAGTTCAGAACCAGTGGTTGCTCCAGACCCCTGTTTTCCAGCAGCCAGTTCAGTGGGCTGTCCACTGCTTTGTTTGTCCATTCAATGAACGCTTTGGGGGCCCCTTCCAGGTGTCTGGCACTGTGCTAGGATTCAGGGATGGCTATGGCTTCTGATCCTCAGTACCACAGTCTGGCTCCTGCGGCGCGGTCTGCTAACCTGGCTTTAGCCCAGTGTGTTCCAGGCCCTTCTGTTCCCAGGTGAGGGGACTGGGTTTGCAGCCTGCCAGATTTTATGTGTGTGGACAGGTTAGGGGGAGGGGCCGATTTCCCGGGAATTCTGTGACTTTGGATAAGTCATCTAGTGTTTCTGGCCTTTCTACACAGATGGAAGATCACCCCACAACCCTCGGCTTTCCCATCCCACCTGGTCCTGGTCTTTCCCCTGTCTTACCACAATAGTTTCCTCATTGGTCTCATGGTCTCAATTCATGCCTTCTGCAGTCAGCCCGCAATGCAGCAGCCTGAATAAGGCTTTGAAAATGTAAGTCAGAGCATGTCATTTCTCTGCCCCAATTCTCTCGGTGACAACCCATTTCTCTCTCTCTAAAGCCATATATAAAATGTCCCTCCAACCCTTCAGTGATAATCCATTTCTCTCTCTCTAGAAGGTCATATGTGAATTGTCCATTCTCCTTGTTATTTCTTGGACCTGGTTATCCCTACTGTCCCTTTTCTCACTCTGCTCTCGTGATGCTGGTCCTTTCCCTGTTCCTCCACCGTACTGGGCACGCCCCTCTTCAGGACCTTAGCTGACATGCTTTTCCTTCGGATACCTGCCTTGCTCTCTGTCCTGCTTCCTTCAGAGCAAATGCTACTTTCTCAATGAGGCCTTCTCTGATTAATGATGTACCTCCCATCACCCTCACATTTCCTTTGAAGTTATCACCATATAACATCGTATATATTTCATCTACTTATTTTGTCATTTTTAATTCCCCCTCCCACCTCCAGTAGAGTATCTATTCCTTAGGGCATGAGATTTACATTTGTTTTGTTCATGGCTGTGCCCCTGAGCCTGACCGTGGTAGGTATGGCCTAAATCCTTGTTGAATGAATCCACGGACCTGAAGTATTGCCCTGGTAGGAGGGTCTCTCCCAACTCTGCCTGGTTGGCTCTCAGAATTCAGGCTTGGTGCTGTTCCCTCTTCCACCACGTGGGGAGAATGTCCATGAGAGTGTGGCCCAGATGTAGAAAGAGGAGCAGTGAAGACACCAAGTTCTGAAGACACTGAGTCATTGGACACAGCCATGTCTCCCCTGGAAGCAGCCCACTCCTGTTTGGGCATCCCAGACCCCTGGAACCTCCTCTTTGATGTGGCTGCTTTGAGATGGGGATAATTTGCAACAGAATGAACCCTGGACAAGAAAGTCTGGCTCCTGGGGCGTGTGCTAATTTGGCCAAGTGAGTGGAGACACTCAAAAGGGGAAGCTAGCCATAGAGGTGAGTGCTGGTATTTGTTCTGCTGGGTTCCCAGATAGGCAGGGCACAGTATTTTAACTACGAGAGAATCTGAGAGCAGGAGCTGGGTTTCTCCTGCTCTGCCCTTTGCAGATCTACTGGAGGCAGACCTCCACCTGGGACTCAGGACCACATGGGCAGACAGTTCAGACTGGTCGTCCAACCTGATGGCAGCCCTTCTCAGATCATTGCAAGCGGCATCAGGAAAGGGGTGTCCTGGGCACTTGAAAGAACTTTGACCATGGTATCTGAAACCCTATGGCAGAGTGTAGACTCTGCCATTTACCTTGAGCAGGTCACCGTGTCCCTGTGGCCTCAGTTTCCATCTGTAAAGTGAGAACATTGAAATAAATGACTCTTAAACTTCCTTTAGCCATGACCTTCAGTAGAGCATTATGGTTAAGTGTGAAGGTTCTGGGTTCAGACTGCTTGAAGTCAGTTCTACTTATGTACATAAGCCTAACCTCTGAGCCTCGTATTAAAATGGGAAGAGGGCTGCCTGGGTAGCTCAGGTGGTTGAGCATACAACTCTTAACTTGGGCTCAGGTCACCATCTCAGGCGCATGAAATCGAGCCCCGTGTTGGGCTCTGCACTCTGCTTGGAGTCCGCTTAAGAGTCTCTCTCCCTCTCCCTCTGCCCCTCCCCTCTGCCCCATACTGCATGTGTGCGCATGTTCCTGCTAAATAAATAAATAAAATCTTCAAAAAAATTTTTTTAATTTTTTTAAAAAAGATTTTATTTATTTATTTGACAGAGAGAAACACAGCTAGAGAGGGAACACAAGCAGGGGGAGTGAGAGAGGGAGAAGCAGGCTTCCCGCGGAACAGGGAGCCCGATGTAGGGCTCGATCCCAGTACTCCGGGGATCGTGACCTGAGCCGAAGGCAGTCACTTAACCAACTGAGCCACCCAGGCACCCCAAATAAATAAAATCTTAAAAATAAAAATAAAGTGGGAATCATCATCCTACCTACCTCATGGGGTGGCTGTAAGAATTAAATGAGTATAATGTATAGTTCTAGGCACCCACTAAGTCCTCAAAAATATCAGCTCTCATATTATTATTTCCTATTTTACTATTCTTGAAAAGATTTTTCCTGGATCCTCGAGTGGTTTCTGTACCCATCTTTAAGGTTGACCCTTTCCAAAGGCAGGGCCCTCCCCCAGGGTTTGCAGCTGTCCTGATGGTACATGAGCAATGGCCATTCTCTCCTTCTGCGGGCCCGGAGGCAGCAAAGAGTGGCCTCCAGGGCCAAGAGTCAGCTTCCCCTTCCGACTGCAGACTGGTGCTGACATCACTCACTTTGGAGAATTTCCACAGCACTTTTAGCGTATTTTGCTTGGGCTAGCTTATTTATGCCAACTGTATATCTTATCATTGTCATAAATTTTTATTCCTATGGACATATCTAAACTTATGGGTTGAAATAACATAATTTGCATGCTGTTTAGTATGCAGATTGGGTTAATCTCTTTGTGTAAATTCACCAAGAGGCCTGTGCCTTACCCTCTCCCTCCAGGACTTCAACCTGATTTGAATATCTCACTCAGCGGTGAGGGGGGCTGTGTGACACGTTTGGGTCGCAAGCCACCCCTAGGCAGCCAAGCACCTTACTGCCTGTGCCTATAGCTCACCGGGCACATAACTTCCTCCAGCAGAGCCTTCCTTCCCACACACCCTCCATCTGAAGGTTTAGGAGCCACCAGGAACCACTTTTCTATCTCTGGCTACATCCTGAGAGAAGAATGTCGGTGCCAGTGACTCTGGGAGGCGGTGAACCTGGAATGCATCAGCAGATACAGAGAAAAGAAGCTGATGCCAAGGGTTATTGGGGAGGTTACCCCTGTAGGGCTCAGTCAGAGATGGTTTTGAACATGCCTCAGACTTGTCCCGCCAAAGGGGGAGGGAGCAGGTGTACTGATGCACCAACTCCCTGCTGGCCTTGGCTGAGAGCTGTTCCTAGAGGCTACAACCCCAATGCAGCTTGGGCCCGTCCCTTGCGGGGCCTAGAGAAGCCTTCAGCTGAGAGCGGTAGGCACCCACAGAAAGACACTGTTGGCTTTTACCTGAATAAAGAACAAAGAGGCTCGGGGCACCTGGGTGGCTCAGTTGCTAAGCATCTGCCTTTGGCTCAGATCATGATCCTGGAGTCCCAGGATGGAGCCCCGCACCAGGCTCCCTGCTCAGCAGGAAGCCTGCTTCTCCCTCTCCCACTCCCCCTGCTTGTGTTCCCTCTCTAGCTGTGTTTCTCTCTGTCAAATGAATAAAATCTTAAAAAAAAAAAAAAAAAAGAACAAAGAGGCTCAAAACAAACAGTTTTGCTCAGTTTGGTGTTCAAAAAATGCTTGTTGAATGGATGATGTATGATTCATCAAGTTTCTCTCATGAGCCTCTAATATATTGCCTTTTGGATCTCACTGATTCCCGTGGTCTAGAGAGACCACCCCAAGCAGGTGACACCGAGGTTTCTGCTCTAGAACAAGGAGCCATCAAGCTATTTGCCATGACGCTCTTGCGACCTCTCTGACTTAGTAGAATCAGTGATTCTCACTGGCATTACTATCTCCTGGAGACCTTTTAAGACATTTTATTTCTCTACTCCCAGATTCTGGATTCAGTTGGTATAGGGTATGCCTGTAACATTGGTAGTTTTAAAAGATCCTCAGAGGATTCTAAAGTACATCTGGAGGCTGAGAACTATTATTCTATGCTCCTGCTTTAACTGATCCTCTGGACTTAACTCTTTGTTTGCTGGGACTTAAAAACTCAGCTCTGTTGTCAACATCCTCCCCCACACCACCCACATTCTAAAGTCATAGGCAGCAATGTTGAAAAATAACACCATTAGGAGAAGATGTTTGGCATATTATTATATTTAATAGTTGTAATTTAGAAGCAACCAAATGGAATATTACGTAGCCAGAATAGATGATTTTGTAGATAGTATAGTTACTTGGAAAAAGGCCTAGGAGAGATAATTAAGTAAAAAAAAAAGCAGAATGCCAACTTGTGTCTACATTATGAGTGGAACTATGTAAAATTATGCATGCATATAAATAAAGCACCATAGGGTACCAAAGAAAAATGAAAGCAGTGGATGTGTTAATTTAATAGGATAGTGGATGATGATGCTTCTTTTTGAGTCATTTCTTTATTGTTGCAATAAGTAACAGAAACAAAGAAATGGCCATGTTGCTCCAAGCATTCAGCCAGATCCCCTGCCTCTTTGGGAGAGTTTTTAGGCTTTTTTTTTCTTTTTTCTTTTACCATCTCTGTGACGCTGGGTTCAACCTCTGCACTTGTAGGAGAACCTCTTCTTTGCCTAGTAAGTCCCTAATGTATGCCAGCACGATGCTACTACAGGCTGCAGGAAATAGAAATCAGCATTGCCCTGCAGGCACTCACTGTAAAGAGGGAGAAATTGACATAAGAACAAACATTCCAATAATTGTAAGACAATGACATGAGCATGATAATAGGGTTATGAACAAGTTTTGTGTAAGCTCAGATAAATTTGCTTCAGGGGAATCTGGGAAGGTAGAAAAGAGGAAATGACATTTGATCTTGGTCTTGAAGTATAAGTAGGAGGTATCCAGGTAGAAAATGGATGGGTGTAGGCTGAGGTGGGTAGGAACAGGCATTCCAAACAGAATGTATAAGGGCAAAGACTTATAAAAGAATGGAATGTTTACCAAATGCAAATAGTTAGGTTTAAGATGGAACACATTGATCAATTTATTCAACAAGTGATTACTGAGTTGTATTTTGTGTCTCAGACACCTGGCTAGATATCGGGGAGACCAAGATTATCAACTCTGGCTCTGCCTTGAATACTGATCATAACAACAGCAGACATTTTTTGAGTGCTTCATATGCACTAACTTAGGTATTCTTCCTAACAGTTTTATGAGTGGGCACCACTCTTATTTCCTTTACAAATGATGAAATTGAAACTGAGAGTTTCAAGGACTTGTCCATGGCCACACATTGATCACGCAGTGGAGCTCCTGGTTCTTACTGTCTAGCAGAAGAAACAAAGAGGCATGATTACAAAGTAGGGTGACAAATCTAGGATGGAAGTAGGGGAGCTCAGAGGAGGAGCCTAGAAGCAATCAAGGAAGATTTTTTGGAGAAGGGACTTACTGAGCCCTGGAGCATGAGTCAGGCAGTAGACACAGAATGTGGAGGTGTGGGGAAGAAAGAGAGGGGCTCTATGACAACAGATAATAGAGCTGGCAAAGTTAATTGGGGTCAGTTTATGAAAAGTCCTTTAAACCCAGCTAGGGAGCTGAGACTTCATTCTGTAAGTAATGGTGAACTAACAGGCTTCTTCGTTCTCTTGTCAATCAGCGGTAGAATTACTTCAGAATGATTCAGCCATACCGACCGTGAACTCTCGATGACTTGGGCTACTGAGCAGAGGAATGGCGTGGATGATCTAAAAATAATGGGCAATGGGAACGAGCCTCCGCCTGTTCATGGAGGGCACTAGGTCACGATTTGCTGCTCTGGGGGAAGCAGCTGATTTGCTTCACTCCTCAAAGCTCCGCCTCTCGCCCATGTTAAATCTGCTTGTTCTGGCGAGCACATGTGGCCATCACACCAGCCTCCGTACCACAGGGGGCCGGGAGAAGACCTTCCATTTCGGGCTAATAATAGCAGGATAGGATCCTGCCTATGCTGGTTTTTACTACCACCCGGTCACTAAGGACGTCCATTGGATCTAGAAGGGTGAAAGTGAGTTCACTGTCCCCTCAGTGGCTGAGATTGCTGGGACAGCTGGAGCAGAGAGAGACTTGGGGGTTTTAGAAGAGCTCTGGCTTTGGAAGGAAGAGTGTGAGTGATTAATGCTGTAAACTGCCAGAACGGCCAATTGATAAAGGTATAAAAGTCAGAGCAGCGCAGGAAGTGTTGACTCTGAGACCACACGCCTGCAGGGGAGATCCTCCCCACCCCCCCACACTTTTTATTGTGATAATACAGAGGAATCCTGTGAGTAGAATCCAGGGGCCCATCAAGTCTCTGTTCAGGTGGCTGTAAAGGAAAGGGTTTTGATCCTGCTCTCAGAAGGCTACCTTGGGGCCCAGGCAGAGAGCATATCACTGCACTAGAACCATCAGGAGTTAAGAGAAAGTTCTGGGTTGAACTGAGAAAGGGACCTTTAAATAACTATAAAATCCTGAATAGCTGGGCCTCCTACCATGCTAGATACAGCCCTGGATGCAGAGGCCCAGACCACATGAGGTGGGGACCCAGCTTTGCCACAATCATAGGAAGTCACGTCATCTCTCTGCACCTGTTTCCTTCACTGTGAAATGAGGGGGTCAGGCTAAATGGCATCTCAGTCTCCCCCAGTCTCAATTCTCTCTCACTTGGGGATGCCATTTTATGGATAGACAACTCAAAGGCTATTGATCAAAGCCACAAAAGTGCAGATTTGCTCACGACACAGAGAGTTTCAGAGAGCTGGGGTGCCAAGGGAGGTTGGGGTGGCCTGGGCTGGGTGCAAGGAATGAGGAGGTATATTGTTTATGGAG